>JAVSBU010281366.1:0-11489 GCA_033118015.1 Loricariichthys derbyi | reverse complement strand
GGACTAGAAGGTTCACGGTTTAAATCCTCCGCCAAGCTGCCTCTATTGGGGCCTTGAGCAAGACCCTTAACCCACAATTGCTTGGATTGTAAGTCGCTCTGGATTAGGGCGTCTGCTAAATACCATCAATGTAAATGTCTTTGGAATGTGAGAGGGGACTGGAGAAAACTCACATGGACACAGGGAGAACATGCAAACTCCACACAGGTAGAGGTCAGGATCGATCCGGTGACCTCAGAGCTGTGAGGCAGTTAACCACTGCACCACTGTGCTGTCCAAGAGCAGAACAACAGTGACCTTAAAGCACGACCTCGAGTGTATTTTTGCGATTATATCATAGCTAAGCTATCACCGTTTATTGTTAGATTTTAAGATAATGGTTTTCAACATTCTGCGATGTCAAATAGTTCCATTCTCTCAGCATTCGGCTGTTAAAACATCATCAGACTACTGTCTTCAGTGAAGGAACATGATTCCTAATAACTGTCTTTTATACAGGCAGTAAGCACAAATAAAGTTAAGATATGTTTTAATTTATTACAAAGAAAGTTTATTCACATTCAGCAAATAAATTGGGTCTGATTTATGAGGCAGGATGTTATTAAGACATTATTCTACCAATAGAAGAAAATCGTATGAAATCCCGGTGTTATAACAAAAGTCTAGGATCCCGTTATAATTTTAGTTACTCGACTACTTATTATAAATTTGGATGGTAAAGCTATTAATGTTAATCTTATCAGCCAGAAATGTTAACGGGAGAGTTATAGAGCATCAGCGGCTTCGTTAGTTTTAAGAGCTGGACTTAACAGATACGTGAATGAAGCTCCGATCAGCTGCCAATGGTGTTTAATGAAAGACGCAGAGTTTAACACCAGAAAACATGGAAAAAAACAGAACTGAGGTAATGGAAGCGATGAAGAGTCCAGGATGTATGATTTAGGGTAGTGACTTTCAGTTTTTCTTTACAGTGCATACAAATCCTTGTCAGGCTTTCATAGCTTTATCGTCTATATTTAAGTCAAAACAAAGTTTTCAAAGCCGATAAATTTTATAAACTTTTTTATAAACTCATTCCTTTTTGTTGTATATATAAAACGTTGTTGCTTTGTTATGGTAGTAATAGGAAGTGCTTGGGTCAGATTGACATTACCACGTAATAATATCACCCTGAGGATGTCTCTCAGCCAATCAGTTTGCGGGGTGGGAACTAACTGTGGCGCATGCTGTGTTTTGGGCCCCATGCAAAATGGCGCAGATCAGTATTGGCATCGTACTGGGTGTTATTTCAAATCAGAGTACTGCTTGTCTGGTACTGATTCAGCCTTCTGGATATGCAGGTAAATGTCACTGAATAAGGTGGTTTACCTCTACAGAACCATATCGGCATGAGTTTTATCCAAAGTTCAACATGTGCTGGTCTTCTTAGCAGGGTGAAATCTGCAGCAGTTATGCATATGTAGTTAACAACTGAGCCAGTCCCTGGAAACGGCATTGTCTGAGTCCCTGGGTTCAAATCCTGGGTGGGCCTTACAACATTAAGGTTCTAACCACAGGGGTTGCACAAGGCACTCCCAGTGCCAGTCCCAAATCTGGATAAATGAGGGTTAATAAAGGGTTGCATCAGGAAGGACATCTGGCATTAAACCTGTGCCAAATCTCTAGTAATCCTGCAAATCAGCATGATCTTCTCCAGCAATTTCTAACTGGAGATATAGAAAGATGTCAACATCAAGTTTTCAATATGGGCTTGGCTTTGCAGTGTGAAAGGTTATAGTGCAGTGTTTGCACTCCCAATCTTTTGGAATAAACCAGATAAGAACTGGTCCTAGATCTGTTACTTAAATATAATATACAATGGGTGTGTGAAAGTTGCTAACAACCACAGAAGTTTGAATTTATGCTTTGTGGGATTTCAATCATAACAATTATAAAGTGTATTTTTTTTTTTTTTGCTGTGCTATACTTTAAAGTTGGTTAAATACAGTCTTTCAGCCTTTTTCGTCACCCCTTAATTTTTAGGTGGCTTCTTTCTTCAGAGAAATGTGGGCAGTATGGCTAAAAATTGGATTCTTGCATTCACATCTAAAGTATGTGGTTTTATGTATTTAATTAATATTTTTAATACAGCAATATGTCCGAATGCACCAATTCCATGTCTACTTGAGACTGGATTATTGCTAAGTGACCAAAATCATGTGGAACTATGGGGGATTTAATGTGAGCATGTACTGTGTGTGGTTTGTGCTGCTTTTATCTCCCTTCTAAGGAACATGCTGCATAAACAGTGGAATTGTGTAGGTGTATACGGGTACACAAATGTGCAGAGTGGACATTTGTTGGGGTACATATTTGTCCTATCACTGTAAAGCATAGTATTATATTTATAAATATCATTTTATAAATATAAATATAAATTTTATATTTATAAAACCAACACAATGATTATTGCCTATACTATCACAACAATACACTATCCTTATTCTACACTAAAAATGTCTTGGCACAGAAAGTGGGCAGGTCATGTGCACAACGTCCCATCCCCACCCACCATTGGTAAGCTTCATCCCGCTTTGGCTTCTAATTTGCTTCATAGTAGTCACTCCTTGATTTCGTTTTCATGATGCCAAGCTGGTGGATAAGCATTCATAATTATTATCTTAATCTAACAAAACAGACATCCTGGCTGATCAGCCAGGGATTTGGAGCGAGGAGGAAATAGTATGGTGCGATGTTAAGGCTTCTGGTGAGGCAACACACTCAAACTGGCAATAAAAATTCACCAGAGGCATGATTGAGCTAGTCGGGTGCAGCCAACTGGCCCAGGCACTCAAACAGCGTTTATTTCAATGCCAAAAGGACATCATGGTCAAAGCATCAAAGCTCTCATATACTTAGATGAAAGAATTAGCATTATGATGAGGCATTAACATTTGGCAGGGGATCTGACCCAGACCGTCTTACAACTGATAATCCATAACGATTTACAGGCATTGCTCGAGGGCTCAGTGGCAGCCTTGACCTTCTGGTCCATAATTGCACCTTAAACTGCAGTGCACTTCCAAGTCTTGCAGTGGAATGTAAAATAGTTATACTTTTAATATTGATGCCAGTCATAATGAATCCAAGCATGAACCAGGACACCCCTCGTGAACAACCTTAGAACCCATCTTTCCTTGAGAGTGTTGAAATTCATCGAATGCAGTTGTAAGCTTGGCAGGGGTTACTTTTGCAGCACAAGGGCTTAACCTGACCTTCTTTCTGAAGCCAACTGTGACAGTGTAGCACCCAACCAAAGCAAAAGGCACAGCTGCGTATAAAACCTGAATCAAAAATGTGGGGGGGTATCAAACTGTTGGTGCACCACCTGAGTACTGCTACTAAAAAGCCAATGCAAATAAATCATGCAGGGGTTTTTTAGAGATTGATTATGTCATGTTCAGGCTTCTATCTGGTTTAAGGTCCAAATTCAGTAGTTAAAACTGCTGAATTATTGATTAACAATCCTGCCACATTTGGGCACTTGGCATTGGACCAGATGGTTTTATTCAAAACAAATTACAAACTGTGACAGTTTCACAAGTTACAATCGAAAGAAAATGTGTCTTAATGGGCTTTATCAAGGGTACAACAGTGGCAGATTAGCAATGCTGGACCTTCTGGTCAATAGTTCAGTATCGTCACTGCACCACCACTCTCCTTCCTGGTGAGCAACAAGATGGCAACAGGCTGAGAGTCCAGACCACAGATTCCAGGTCCTCCTGGAGATCACCGAATGTTCCCAAACCAACAGTAAGGTGTAATCCCTTCAGTGGATTTCAGGTCTGTCCTGGGGTCTCCACCCAGAGGAAAGCAGAAGCTCTGGCCTGAGCTTTCAGTCACTACCCAGAGCTCACGAGGGGCCATAGGTGAAGGCAGAGGCCTATCCCAGAAACCTGAGATTACTTGCCCAGACTGCAAGCTAAACACTGCTGGAGTTGTGTTAAACACTTTGTTGGACTTTGTGTGTGCACCTGCATTCATTACATTCCACAGACATGAGAAGTTATTTCTGTTTATGGTTCTCTCTCTGCGTCGTTTGTCTTTACTTAGGCAGAGTTGATTATTAACTGAGGCTCAGCTGAAGTTCATAAACACGTTCAGACTGAAAGAGAAAAAGAAACAATCAGTGGTTTCTAAACCACACACAGGGCAGGAGCCATTACGTGTAAAGCTCTTTTAAGGTGATACTTCTTTACTGCCACCTGCTGACCACAATACGTTATTACAGCTAATAAAGGCGAAATTAAATATGCAGTCAATTATCACAGCAGCATAAATCAGATATAAAAGAGCCCTGGCTGCTAGTACTGGTTTATATAGGATTCTAAACGCGACACGAGGCAACTAACAGAGTTAAAGGTCCAAGAATAGAATCATAAAAGGAAACAGTCTCAAAAGTCACTACACTGTGTCTAAAACACAAACAGCATCAGCAATCGGGAATCCTAGAATTAACTCAGAACATGCCAGAAATAAAAGGACGGAAAGCTGAAAAAAAAGAACAAATAAGAGAACAAGAAGAAAACAAACATACCACCTTTATAAAAGGGCGAGATATAAAGAAAAAAAAGAAATCATAAAGAAAACATTTTTGAGAACAATAAATGGAGAAGAGAGCAAGCAAGAAATATTGGAAGTTAATAAAAACTTATACAGACAAAAAAGACATTGGAATAAGTTAAAAAGACAATAAAGAAACAATTTGTATCAAATTATGCAAGAAAGAAGGAAGTGAAGAATGGAAGAAGTAAAATATAGGGTATAGAAATCAAACGTGGCATAGCAAAATGCTTTATTCCATATGACCACCAGGTGGCAGCATTTACTCTCGGCTTACGGTACAGGCTGTGTCTCAAACTGACTCTTTATGCAGCGTGCTTGGGATTGGGACACAGCCCATTGTACAGGATTACTCTGCTTCCTACATGTCAGTTAAGTTAAACTGGACTTAAATTCAGCGTTAATAATAAATCAGCAGATAAATGTGTTGTTAGCTCACAACACAGGGACAGCTGGGACTGAGGGAGGGGTGTAGGGTTGCCATGGAAACAGATGAATTTCTGATTCCACAGGGTTTGCTTCCTGCTTCCACATGAATTCCAGAGCAAATCCCAGCTAAACCTGGACACCTTTCATACACCTTTCCCATTCATCCATCCATCATCCATCCATCCATCCATCCATCCATCCATCTTTATATTCATCAATCCATCCATTCAAATCACAATCTATCCATCCATCGCCCCATAAAGCTTTCTTTCTGTCCATCCATCCAGTATCCAGATCACTATTTTATTCACCCATCCAACTCTTTTTCTGTGCTTCCATCCATCCATCCATCCATCCATCCATCCATCCATCCATCCATCCATCCATCCATCCATCCATCCATCTAACCAACCAACACTCTATCCTTTCTTGTAGCTCTTTATTTATCAATTTGTCCATCAATCCACCCATCTAAGCCTTTCTATCCATCCATCAAACCAACCACCCCACTCTCTTTCTAACCATCGATTTACCCATCCAAACCTTTGTCAGTCCCGCCTCCACCCATCCATTTCATATCTTCTATTGTACATTCTATGTGTCTCTTAAAATGAAGGCTTCTCTCTTGGCTAGACATTTCTAGCCACATCCGTCTCATTTTCGTTCTTTCCCCTTTGTGCCTCTTTCTCTTTTCTCTGCTGCTGTATCTCAGTATCATTTTCCACTTCACATTTCCTCTATGTGTTTCCGTCCTAATGCTGGTGGAAACATTATCCAGTGCCCTGAAACCAGTAATCAGAAACAGGACTCTTCTTCAGCACTTAAAGCGCTCCATAATACATAACAGTAAATTATGGGATTGGAGCTCAGCTGGTGTTTCAGGTTTCTCTCTCTCTCTCTCTCTCTCTCTCTCTCTCTCTCTCTCTCTCTCTTTCTGTCTGTCTCTCGCTCTCTGTCTCTGTCTATCTCTCTCTCTCTGTCTGTCTCTCGCTCTCTGTCTCTCTCTCTTCCATTTCAGGAGGCTCTGCTGTCTGGTTACGTGTGACAAAAAGGGAAACGTAAAGACGTGCTTTGTTTTGTTCCCTAATAAAGCTAACTTAAAAAGCTAAATAATTATTAAGAGTCATACCTTCCTACCTTGGTGACACCTGATGAGGCCTCTTAAAACAATTTTCTACTTCTAAACAGAGTTGCTCATTACAGGAAGGCACATCATCCATCCATCCATCCATCCATCCATCCATCCATCCATCCATCCATCCATCCATCCATCCATCCCAGTGTTGGCCTGTTGGCATTTGCTAGCTGAGCTCCACCTGGATAATAGTGCTGCCTCTTATCAGTCGTTGTGTTTACAGCATTACAGCAGCTCTTTAGTAATAAATGAGGCGTCCTCATGCAGGTACAGAGCGATCTGGGTTCAGATTTAGTGACAATGCACAGAGGTTAAAGAGAACATGCCCCCTGTGGACCTGCCAATTAACTGTAACTGGAGTGTGTCTGTTTGTGAATTATTAATGATTCGAGGTATTTTAGATACCTGACCCAGGAAGGGGAGGTTCAGGGACAGAGAGCTCATCTTACTGCTGCTTTCATCTAGGCTTGTTTTGTCATTTTGTCGTCTCTCTCTCACCCATCCCATAATTCCAGCTTAAATAAACACTTCAATGCAAACTGTGAGATAATAAACGAATGAGGAGTTTAAGGACAGCTCAGGGCTTCCCAGGATAACAGGATGGAAACATGTCCCCTCAATCCATGTCCGTCATTGGAGAACAGATTCAACAAAATAACATGACTCTGCTGGAGAGAAAACTATGGCATTTTAGTCCAATTGGGAATAAAAATATATATACTGAAATGCAGCAGTAGGTAACAGTGGCCATACTGGTTTTCAACCTAATAGATTAAAAACCCAATAATATGAGGGTGAGTCAAAAACAATCCAGACACTAGAATTTATTTTAATCAACTTTCAGAAAAGATAAATACATCATCTTTTTGACATTATCCCCTTTCAGTAAACTTTGTCGATTCGTCAATAAGCATTCGTATTCCCTCATTAACCCTCATGTGTGTGCACCTTTTTGCTTATGTTGTTAGTGACCTGGGGTAATTTTGTACCCCATGGATTTAATCAAAGAAAGCATAGGTATAACC
The DNA here is from genome assembly GCA_033118015.1 of Loricariichthys derbyi. Classification (NCBI taxonomy): domain Eukaryota; kingdom Metazoa; phylum Chordata; class Actinopteri; order Siluriformes; family Loricariidae; genus Loricariichthys; species Loricariichthys derbyi. The sequence continues at coordinate 4,298 of JAVSBU010281366.1, read as the reverse complement.
ATCAAATTAACTTTTTATCTATACTTTCTAACAAAGTATTTGTTTGGAAATCAAAGCGTGTAATTCACATTTTCATGCATACTCACCTATTATAAGCAGCAGAGTGGTCATGCAAAAGGCTTCCAACTGAAAATTGATCATTTCAAAGAGATACCACTAGGTAAGAGACACTGATGGCAACAATGGAAACCCTGGGGTACAGATTTACCCCAGGTCCATAAAACACTAAATTTCACAATTGAAATCAATAACTTAATAGGTGGCTATTGATAGATGAGGGCCATGCATAAAAAAGAGCCGATAATGACCAAGGAATTAACTCCCAATAGGACTGGTCGATAACATTTACTTCAATAATATTATTTTAAAAAATTGGATCTTGGGGTACAGAATTACCCCAGGTACACATATTAGGGTTAAAAATGTTTTAGGTTGACTGTCTCACCTCAGATGTGAATCAGATGTGAATTTTCAGGACTGCTCCATCAGCTCAAAACAAAGTTTTCAGAGCATGTTGAAATTCTTATGCAACAACACAACACCTTCAAGGCTCACACTTTAGATGAAACGGTTTCTCCATACCGTGCATAAAGCCTTTGATAAATATCGGCACCAGACACCCTAAGATCACAAAAAATTAATCACTGCACACCGCTCTTCTTTTAAAGTGGGACAGCCACTGTTTCTCGCACCGCAGTCACAATTGGACTAATGGAACACCTTCGAACTTGCACAGCAGTCACTGGAAAGATGTCTCACCCTCAAAAAGTGCTGATAAGACAGGAGTCTTAATATAACCAGAGTGCAGATCATTTTTGACTTAGTATCCACGATTGGCCTGTGATGGACTAGCGTCCCATGTGCCTCTCTCTGGTCTCCAGACATTGAACAATATCTACAATATCTTACACACTAGACAAAGCTGGCTCCAGTGTTTAGCCTCTTGCTCTTTAATTCAGTAGTTGTACAGTCTGTTAACACACGATTTACACACACATTCGCAGTCCTTACGTATCTGTACAGTCGGACTCAGGGAGGCGCTGAGAGTCAAACTTCATGGCTCTTTTAGGTTTCCATGTTTCAGTGTGTATCTTTCTGAAGCGTATCTGTGTGTGCACTTGGCTCAGGTCCGAGATAAAGGTGACAAACCTACACAGAGCTCCAGAGTTAGAATGAGTGGAAGAGATATGACCTGCAACTAAGTGATGCCTTCTAAAGCCGCATTAGAGGCCTGGCTAACAAACTCAGATGGAAACAGAACCGCATCCTAGCAGATGTTGGCTAAAAACTGCATAGTAGATGTTAGCACCATTAACAAATAACAGGCAGTATTTTAGGGCAGCATTTGGGAAATTTTATTCTAAATGTATTCAATTAAAAAGCAGCTCATTACACGTCACTGAACGGCGATGAAACCAATCAACGTGACATGTGGGGGCACGCATGGTCCGGGACGACTCACAAACCCAGACACCAAAACTTATAAGATTTCAATGTATCAGATCAGACAAGCCCTCTCTATGCATACATGTATGCTGCTGGACTAAAAAGTTATTAGATTTATTATTTTATTTACTATAATACACTATTGTCTTATATTCTGTAGCATCTTTATTCTATATTATTTTACGCCCGTCTGATAGATATCCATACGCCTTAATGACCAAGGTTTTAAGAACTGTAACAGGAAATAAAAATCTGTCTTATAAACATCTAATTCATGTCTGAATGCCAGAAAACTGGCAGGTACGTACCTTTGCGACACCTGCTGACAGAAAAGGGAATCGCCATCTTGAAAGGCATAAAAATTATGGTATGAAAACGTTTTCATATTGTGTGGTAATTATTATTTTTTGTTTAAAATAAAACACTGTGCAAAATATCCAAATTATGTTACTATGACTAATGTGGATGTTAAACAAAGCTGAAAACTCTTCATAAAGTTGTAGTTTTACTTTACCATAGTCTTATATTGTATTTCCATTAAGTAACATATTCTCTTTTCATTTCTATATTCACCTTCTGTTTATTTAAACTATTACTATAAACCTATTAATCACTTAACTTAATTTCATTCTTGCAGGTAACATCTAGGGCCCTTTTTGAGTCCTGGTCCTCTCAAGGATTTTTCCTTATAACAGTTAGCGAGTTTTTCCTTGCCACTGTTGCCTTAGGCTTGCTCAGTTAAGGCTGTGGATTTAGATAGGTGTAAAGCTGCTTTGAGACAATTCGCTGACCTAATGCGACTGGAAAGTTAAGTCGGTAGCCACATAAGAACTGACTATGCTTGACCCTAAAATGTACGACGTATGATGACAACAGAAGGCTTACAGTTAAAATGAGATGAGATTGGAACGAGGCTTCCATATCCATTCGACCCATTCTAATTCTGGTTACAGATACCACACAGATTCTGAAATATTGATCCAAACAAGCGTAATTCAGACCTGTTTCATACAACACACACACACACACACACACACACACACACACACACACACACACACACACACAGTAAGACATGCAAACCGAGCACAGAGTAAGAAAGAAGGACGTCCGTACTCGTCTTCATCCCTCCACCCTTCTTCTCTGGCTCCATTTCTTTATAATAGATCCTTCAGCGAGCTTCAACATCTCTATACATCTAATCCCCTTTTCAGGGTCCATTTTTATAATCCACTTTATAATCCCAGGTTTGTTTTCCAGCTGAAAATCATTTATAGAATATACAGTGTGTATTCTTTCTGTGAGGAGATGTATTTCAGGTTCAAGAAAGTAAATCTCTGATATAACAGGTGTGACGTCGGTTAATAAGATCAGGTGTCCACGTCTTCAAATCGAGGCTGTAGTGCAGAAGGTGCAAATAAACAAAGAAAATAAGGATGCGATGTAAACTCAGCTCATTAATTCATTTCCATGGAAAAAAGGTCCCCTCGTTGATGGATCGCAGAAGGGACCAGAAGAATCAATGTGATGTCATCTCACTGTTTGGCTGTTGCCATGGCGGCGCTGAGGGGATGCGCCAGGCTGTTGGACCCTGAGGCTGAGAGAGAGAGCGTCGAGCTTGAGGAAGACATGGGCCGCAGAGCCTGGCACCTACACACACAGCACAATTCAGAGACTTTCAGTTTGGGGTCAGTGTGTGTGTGTTTGTGTGACAGAACACGAACACATTTTCATCAAGACCCAAGTCTGACTAATTACACTGCAATTAAAGCAGTGATTAGTATGCAATTAATTGGCAGCCTCACTAATTCATCTAATCCTGTGTACACACCAAAAGCCAACAAAGCTGCGTTCATAAACATCCACAAGGGCTTGAGTTAGTGAGTTTAGGATCTAGTTTATAGTAATTTCATTGAATTAGCCTCAGACTGACTCGCAAAACAACTATAACTTCAAGGACAAACTCTGCATGTCTTGTGAAAAGGTCTTCTGCCACCACTAGAAGGCGGTAGAAGCACGATTTGTGCTGACCTTGAGCTGGGTTTCCTGGAGGCACAGCCCAGTCTAATGTGGCACTAATTAATGGAAATTACTGCCAGCTTTAGGCACTCTATATATGAGCATTCGCTGTAAAATTGCTGTACCTTTGTAGAGGAACGGACATTTGAGTAAAGATTCATTTTCCAATGTGTGTGTGAGAGCATATTTAAGAAGAAATAAAGAATGTTTGACATAGTGTGTATTGTAAAAAAAATAAATCAGAAGCTAAAACAAGTGAAAAGAAGTTTTAAAAAAATCCTGTGGCAGGCTGAATGGTGAAATGATAAAGTGAAGGAAAAGAAAGGAAAAAATCTGAAAAGTTTGGGGGGGGGAAGAGTTTTAATAGTAGTAAAATGTATGAAGGTATCTAAGTTTGTGGGATGAAGTAAAGGAAGATAGAAATTGAAAGGGAAAACATATAGTGTCTTCAGGTTTGGGAGCTCATAGGTCCGATCTTAGCCATAGTTTGTTGATTTCCTTTATTCCTTATTTTTAAGACACCATCTTTTCTTTCCCTTTAGGCCAGACTTTTTTAATTACTTGTTTGGCGGATCCGCAGATGTTAGTTTTCCACATTTTAGGAAAAAAAAAATAAATTGGAAAAATCACCTTCCTATATTAGTTGAAAACGGCAATTTAAAACTCGCACCATCGCAACTGACACATGCGTAGAATGTACCAAAATCTGTCGTCACAAACGCATGCGCAGACGAAGCAAATCAGAGAGTAGCGGTTATGAGAGAGAGAGAGAGAGAGAGAGAGGTAGAGAGAGGTCAACTTAGCGACTTTGTCGCTATATTTAGCGACTTTTC
>JAVSBU010281257.1:0-11489 GCA_033118015.1 Loricariichthys derbyi | reverse complement strand
AGACTAATTTCATGTGTGTTTCCGTGGAAAACATGAAAATTGCCAAGTGATCCCAAACTTTTGAACGGTAGTGTATATATATTTATATTTACAATTTACATTATTTTTCTCTATTTATATTTGTATGTTAATAAATATAAAATATAAATAAAAAATACCTATATACAAACAGCAGAATATAGACAGCCAACTATGGGGATGTCAGCTGTGAGTGAAAAAGCCTTGAAATCCACACAGTGGAAGATCACAGACTGGACAATGCCAGGAAGTGTCCATTCTTTTCCCAGCCTGGTTTGGTAGAAATATCAACTTATATATATTTTCAAGTAATATATTTCTTCTGCATTTATAACCTGATTGATTGCTGATTTTTTGGGATATTGCACAAGTCTTGTTAGAAAGCTACGTTTCTGCTCTTTCATTTGGTATGCGTCTCATGTCGGTGCGATTGCGGGTTCGTGAGTAATTTAACATACAGTAGTGTGGTGACAGCAGTGTTTGCCGACTGGATAAACTAAAACTTTGACAAGTTTGAAAATTATTTTCTCAGCAGCACATCATTGCACAGACAAGTGCTGCACACCTTGGAAAGCGCTGATTCCCTGCTTTCCAATGATGTCCAGCTCATCCTGCTGCCTTGTACCTTTCCAGAGATATTTAACAGAGAAGAGGAGGTGTTTTCTTTTTTTTTTTTTTTTTTTTTTACACATAATGCGGGGATCGGGCTCATAGGGTTAATCTTGTCCATCTTCAGACAACTGAACTGCTTTGATTTTTTTTTTTGTTTTGTTTTTTTTTTTCCAAAGGCATTTAAGATTTTTTTTTTTTTTAATCAACAATTCCCTTGTCTGATTTCTTGTAAATGTTTCGTAAGTGAAGGTGTAGCATTTGTTTTGCAGTTGGTGTGCACATAGATTTGGAAGAACACATTTATTACCAGCTTCCTGACAGTTGCTTTGAAGAGTGCGTTTAAAGAAACGGGATTTGTGAAAGGAAGTACTGTTAAAATGCATACACCCACGTTCTCTCTGAGTCTGGGGGTGGATGGCCTGGAGCCAGTGCAGCATCTTATTGTCAGAGTTTTCTCTTCAAAAAGTGCTTTGAATGTAACCTCAGAAAGCTTTCACGTTCCTGATTTTATGTTGAAGGTCAGCAAAATGCTTGACTTAATAATGAATGAACAGTTTGGTTAAGGATTTCCATTTTTTTGTTGTTTTCATGCCATGGGCTGGATTTTTTTCCCCATAAAACACAGAATTTGTGCAATTATTTTAAGATATTGTCACTTCGCACTTTCTTCATCATTTAACTGCATTATCCAGGTGAGGTCCACACTAGGTCCAGTGCCTGTCCAGAAACTATGTACTAGGTGGTTGTACAGACCTGACAGCCTCTGTCTATTGTATTTCAGAAGCCCAATACTGGAAACATGAGAAAGTTTCTTCTATTACTTGAATTCATGTAGAATAATGAAATAAAACAGTGCATAGAAATCAGTTATTTTCTGCAGTAGGTGAATATTGGAGTTTTAAAGCTCTTACACATGATGATACATGCCAAGTTCTGAGGAAGAGTATCATAGTGTTAAACCTCAGGTATGCAGCATTGTGGAGTGGGGAGGAAAAATTATTCTAGGACATTATTCAGTGTTCGCATTCTGCAGCTGGAAAGCCTGGGGTTCACAATCAGAACTGTCAGGTACAATTTGAAGGGAATTGTCAGATTCGGAATCATGTCTTTGTGGATCCATGATAAGCTAACGTGTTCCAGCTTCACTGCTGTGCAGCATGTGGTTTGGGATGCAGTCTTAAATATTTGAATGTGTATTGACTTGCCACTTGCAACCGTCAAATTAAACAGTGTGGGGGGAAGGGAGCACTGTGTCACACTTCCTATCCCGACGAGCTTCAATATATCAGCGTGTAGACGGCACTCCGTATTTGCAGGGATTGGTTCCAGGACTCCATGAACATATCAAAATCCATGGGAGTTTTTTTAGACGTCTATTATATAAAATGCTGTAGTGTTTGCATATAATGTCCTTCTTTCTGTATACTTTAAATTGTCTCTATTAACTATTATACCTACCACTATGTAAATAGTTGTTAGATTGTTGTGTTTATGTAGTAATGGCAATAAAATAGTCTGTACATGAAAAACAAGGCATAATGCGAGCAATGCTCAAATGAGTTTCATGAATTCATTGTAGTGTTTGGCACAGGGCAAATTAAAGTTTTACTATTTGGAACCGGATTTTCTGTTTTTCGCCCGTATTTGCTTGAATCTGCAGACACAGAACCCACAGATTAGGAGGGCTGACTGCATTAGGCAGTTTTGCACTAAACAGTTCGAAGCACTAATTTGGCTCTCTTTTGCATTTTTGGGTTGCTTCACCCTGCCAGTAGGAATGCTGAAGTGTTATAAGCCACGTGATGGTGGGTGAAATGACTCAGTGAATCTAAACAGTGTATCTCTTCTGTCACGTATAGATTTAGTAAAGCTTGGATTTCATTGTCTGTCCATTGCGGTTTTCTTTTACTAGATTTTGCATGAACGTCTGTTGTTTCTAAAGCTAGCAGTTTAAAAGTATGTTGAAAAAAATGGTATTTGCTCTCAATAAAATAACCTGCATCAAGATGAGCATCGGCCACACCGACTCCTTCGCCATCGAGACCGGCGTCAGGCAAGGGTGTATTCTCTCACCCTTCCTGTTCCTAGTGGCTCTGGACTTCGTCGTGAAGAAAGCGCTGGATGGGTTGGACACAAGCATCGACTTGGATGGAGCCAGTCGATTGATTGACTGACCTCGACTTCGCTGACTATATCGTGCTACTGGAGGAAAACGGAAACCAGCTGCAGGAACCAACATCTAGCCTACAACGTGAGGCAGGGAAGATCGGACTTCGAATCAGCACTGAGAAGTCAAAAGTAATGCACATCGGCACACAGGCTGGTATGCCCAAGATCAAGGTTGGTGGGCAAGATCTCAAAGAGGTGGAGAAATTCACATCTCGGCAGCGTCATCGGACTAGATGGAGACGCGTAGACTGACGTCAAGAGCAGACTTGGCAAGACCACGGCAGTCTTCCAACAAATGCGAAATATCTGGTCATCTGCATCCATCTCCCTCGCCATCAAGCTTCGCCTGTACACCTCAATCATCATTCCGATGGCCACCTACACCTCGGAAACATAGAAAGTCTGAGCCAGCATCACCCGGAGAGTGGTCGTCTTCCGTCAACGCTGCCTTCGAAGGATTTTGAAGATTCGGTACTTCGATCACGTCAGAAACGAGGAGGTCCTACAGCGAAGCAAGCTGCCCAAGTTAAGTGTGACCATCAGACAATGCAGTCTACGATTCGCCGGGCACGTGATGCGCATGCCAGACGACTGCATCCCGAATATGATGTTTTGATGGATTCTAGCTGGAGGCCGACGTGGCAGAGGACGACCGCGACTCACCTGGCGTCAAAGCCTCCACAATGAATTCCAGGCCCTCGACATCTCATGGGCTGAAGAGATCGTTCAGGATCGGATTTGATGGAAAATACTTGTCGCCCAATATCTTACCTAGCGTCGGTGGGAAAGAAATGATGATCTATACCAATTACATACAATTTAGTTAATTGCATCTGGATCAGTTACCAGATACTTGCATTATCCAGGCTTCCTATGCACTGAGAAAAGTATTAGGAATTAGGAGCTAAAAAAAGTCCCTAAACGTGACGTTCTAAGAACTACAATCATCAGTTCCTGCTGTGTGAACATTTGACAAAAGGGACACAGTTCCAAGAATTTTCCAAGAATATTCTCTGGTGGAAAAGCACCAATTGATAGCATTATCATAGTTCCTAGTCCTGCTTGATGTATTAGACAGCAGTATTTAATTCCTTTTATTTTAACTGAAGTAAGGCTGGGACAGTTCTCCATTCTTGTGGAAATGGTCTTTAATTACTATGTGGGGCTGTGGGCCTATAATTACCCAGAGAGGAAAAAAAACTGAAGCCGAGGAGCAAGCAGTTATGTACCCAGCCTCTTGAGGTGACCTTCTCATAATGCTTTTACAACTGGCTTGGAGGCAGCTAGTTAACAGAGGTTTCTATATAGTATAGCAGCAATATTTAGTTTTACTAGTACTGGGAAATTTTATAGCTGTAATTTTACTCATATTTGGAACATTGATAATATGATTTATCTAACATTACTAGATGGATTAAAGTGTTTTTTTTTTAAATTCACCAGTCTGTAATTTAAATGGCTTGATTGACAAGGCAATCTTGTGGAAACCCCTAAATAATTATGTCCATTTGACTTTGATATGGTGCTGGTACTCTGTAGATGGTCAGTTACTAACTAAACTATAACACAGTTACAATGTTCATTATATTTATTTAAGTCCTCAGTTTTACAAATCTACAAATTTATGAAAAAAAGAAAACAATTTTATTTAGACACAGTTTTACCTTAATAATGTTATGCAGTTTTATAATACAGGAGAGATGGGCAGTATTTTGTGGTGTTACATTAATTTTTCAGTCTCTATAACTACAGTTTAATAGTGTTAATTGTGCAATAAGTAAATTGGGGTAATTACATATGTATATGCCTTATGTATACATACAGTTGCACACAGTTTTTAAAGGAACTTGGTAGGGAGATTGTTCCAAACGTCTTGGAGAACTCACCATAGATATCACAAAGCAGTTCATGTTTTCAAGCGTAGTTGAGTCACTTCTCCCCTTTTCCGATTGAAGGTATGGCTTTTTGGCCACAGTTCTTCAATGAAGACCACTTATGGCCAGACTTCTTCAAACCAATAGATAGATGTAATGTGTCCCACAAGTTTATGCCAGTTTTGAGCTGATGTCAGTTTTTCTCACTCCTACATGCAGAGTTCTTTCAGCTTTGTGACGTTTGAAGGGTTTCTTGCATGCACAGTTTCTTTCTAATTACCTCAAAGCATCTCAATAAGATTAAGATCCGGGCTTTGACTTGGCCATTCCAGAACTCTCAATTTCTTTTTTTTTTCTGAGCCAGTCTTTGATGGATTTACTGAAATGTTTTGTGTCATTGTGATGTTACATGGTCTATCTCTGACTCAGATTCAGTTTTTGATTTTTGAAATTAAAACAAATAATTTTCCTCTAGCACCCTCTGATACAGTGAAGAATTCATAGTGTATTCTGTGATGGAGAACTCGTCAGGCCGTGCTGCAGAAAAGCAGCTGCTAACAATGACCTCCATGCTTCACTGTTAGTATGGGGGTCTTTTGCTCAAATGCTGTGTATGGTTTGTGCCAAACATGTATTCAGTTCCTGTGCCCATATACAACCCCAATTCTCCCACGAGCAACACAAGGTCATAAACTGTGTTAACTGTGAAAAAATTATAATATTATCATAATATTTTTCATGCAATTTCAGACTTTCAAAGGCTCTTTTCTGAAAATGTAAAAAAAAAAAAAAAAGTCACTTAAACCTTGTGTTGCTCATGGGACGATTTTATTCTAATAAAGTTGGGATGTTGTGTAAAACATAAATAAAAACAGGATATGACGATTTGCAAATCCTTTTCAACCCATTTTGAATTGAATACACTACAAAGACAAAATATGTAATATTCAAACAGATTGGGGTTTTGTTTTTTTTTTGGCAAATATTCACTCATTTCAAAATGGACACCTGCAAAAGATTCCAAAAAAGTTGGGATGGTGGCAATTTAGGGCTAGTAATAAAGTTAAAAAAACTATATAATGATGTGATTTCAAAAAGGTGATGTCAACAGGTGATTATGATCATGAATATTTTTACAAAAGAAGTATTCAAGAAAGGCTGAGACTTGGTAAAGGAAAAGTGTGAGAATTATTGAATTTTTTAAAAACCATGCTCCTCAAAAAAATTAAGGAATTTGCATATTCTTCCCTCTATAGTGCATAATAACATTAAACAATCACAAGAATCTTGAGGAATTAAAGTGTGTAAAGGCCAAAGGTGTAAACTTAAGAACCACCATTAAACAAAAGCTGATATAACCACATGGGTAAGGGATTACTATGGCAAGGCTTTGTCAAGCACTACAATATGGAATTACATTCACAAATTCAATGCCACTTAAAACTTTAGAGTGCAAAAAAGAAGCCTAATGTTAACCATATCCAGAAATGGTATTGACATCTCTGGGCTCAGAGTCATCTAGAATGGATGTATTGTGGCCAGATGAATCGGTATTCCAGATCGTTTTTGGAAAAAATGACCAAAGACGGAAAGGACCATTGTCAGTGCCCTTGGCAAAGGTCATCACATTGTGATGGCAGCATTAATGCAGAAAAGCACATCGAGATTTTAAAGCAACATATGTATTCAAGATGAGATCTTTCAAAGGACATCCATGCCTTTTTTAACAAGACAATTCAAAACAAACCAAATCAGCAAAAGTTATGACAGAAATATGCAAATCCCTTCAATCTTGCCATCTCCTGCTCTTCAAAGTTTTAGCCTTTCTTGGACGCTGCTTTTGTACCAAATCATGATCATGTTACCTGTTGACATCACCTGTTTGAAATCACATCATTATATAGTTTTTTAACCTAATTGCCCTAAATTGCCACCGTCCCAACTTTTTTGGAACGTGTTGCAGGCATCAAATTTGATATGAGTGAATATTAAAAAAACCCAAAAAAAAAACGTTATCTGTTTGAACATTACACACAGTTGCAATCATAAATATTCAACCCCCTCAACTCCAAAGACATAGAGATATGGATGAAAGATAGACAATAAATGACAACAAACCTATTTAAACAACAAACAGTTTTTATTAATACATATTTGAGTTATTTTGACAACAGAACTCAACTTAACTTTGATGTTCAAATGATAAATGTAACTCTTTGAACACACATGCATGTGCACTGTATTCAGCCATCTGCTTTAATACTTTGTGGAGAATCCTTTAGCTTTTATAACTTTCAACAAATGTTTTTGGTAAGTGCTAACAAGCTTCTTACACCTCTTAATTGGAATCTTGGCCCATTCTTCACATGCAAAAGCCTCTAGTTCAGTGATGTTTGTCTTCTGTCCTGAAACAGCCTTCTTTAAATCCCACTAAAGAGTTTCAATCGGGTTTAGATCTGGCGACTGAAGGTCACTCCAGGACATTCCAGGATCTTTTTTTTCACCCAAGCTTTGATTGACTTGGAGGTGTACTTAGGATCTTTGTGTTGCTGGAAGGTCCAATGATTGCCAAAGTTTAATTTGTCAACAGATGACATCATGTTCCTCTTTTAAAATGGCCTGGTATTTTTGAGAATCCATGATTCCAGGTACACAAAGATCCTGCTGTAAACAAAACAGCCCCACATAATCAATGACCCACCTCCATGCTTGACTGTGGGGATGGTATTCTTCTGGTCAGAAGCCTGTCGTTTCGCAGTCCATAGAACTGTCTCCCAAAACTCTGTAACCTCATCCAAATTCCTCCTGGCATATTCTAGTCAATTTTTGATATCCTTATTGTTAAGAGTGGAGTGCATCTTGGAGTCCAGCCATGAAGTTCTTGTTTATTCAGTGCACGTCTTATAGTTGCTACTGAAGCACTTGTTTCAGCCTCCATCAGGTCGTCCTGTAGGTGTCTTGCATTCACATGGGGGTTATTTTTAGTTGTCCTGGCTAAGTTGCTAAGGGCTCTTGATGAAATTTTGGGCTTTCTTCCCTCGCCAGACAGGTTTGCAGCTGTTCCATTTTACATTACATTTCCTTACAATGCTCCCAATAGTGTCTCTTGGGATGTTATATTTTTTGGAAATCATCTTATATCCAAGGTCCTTTGGGTTCAATGAAATAATCTCCTCTCTCAGCTTTTGTGGAAGCGTCTGTCTTTTCCATGATTGCAGCTCACCTTGAATTCCTTCATGGGTGGGGTTTATATATGCATCACATCTGAAGGACCATTATAGAGTTCTCAGAGGCTTAATTATGTTTCAACTCCACTTTAGTCCATACAAACTGCCAGAAAGTTTTAAATACAACAATATTCCATACGGGTTGATTAATTGTGACATGGCTATCTTAACAAAATATACTGTTACACACACATACTACATGCATTTTCTGTTTTGATATGCATCACTCAACTCCTGAAGAAGTCATAGAGTTGACTACAACTGTATCTTGTCTTCAATTGATTGTGTATTCAAATGAATATCAGTTGAAAATTATTTGCATATCATCATATTCTGTTTTTATTTATGTTTTACACAATGTCCCAACTTCATTTCAATTGGGGTTGTAATTGAACTTAGTTGTGGGTTGCTTTGGGGGCTATGCAAACTGGTGACAATGCAGTGATGTTGGAAGCACTGTCTTCAGGTGACTGAGAACCTATTTCTCAAAGCACTTCATCACAACGGGGGTGAGTGCTACAGTGCAGAAGTCTTGCATTGACTCTGCTTAATACTAAGCACACCTACACTGCTAGGGAGGGTGATTACCAACATGAGGAACCCTACCCATGTGGTGTACTGTCCAGCGTTATTACGGAACCTAGAACTGAATTTGGTATACCTGGGAAAGAGGTGTAGCTGGATGGGGAGTCCACGCTGAAGATCTGTAGTCTGTCTGGATCTTTATGTCCTTCCGCATCTGGTGGGGGTTGGAGTTGAAGTGCTCCTCGCCAGACAGTTTGTAGTTGTTTTCTCTTTCCTAATGCCCTTTTTCAGATTTGCCCTAGCTGAGATGTAGGCATACCCCATAGGCCTATGCCACTGCATTGTTTGTGTAAACCTGATTGAAAGTCTTGTCTTCTCTTGTGGGCCAACAGATATTCTGGTGAAATTTTGGCAGTACAGTTCGTATGTTGTTCATCTGTTAGTATTGGCATCATGGGGGTGCAGTGACAACAACAGCTGAGAACTCTCTCAAAAACTCCAGGTTAGCAGAGCGCTGGCTATTTACGTCTGTGCACAATTCGTTTTTTTGAACAAATGCAGTGCCCTATGCCCTTAAAGAGCATATTTAACACAAAACTATCTTTTCACCATTGAATCCTAATAGCATCAATATCATATAGCTGTTGACACAGTGAAATTTAAATCCATGGATTTTTAGAAAAAATTAATTTTGACCAGCTCTGCTCTGAAAAGGAAATGCTGATTTCGCGCTTGGCTACTTTCGGAGAATCGCCTGTGATGACGTAGGTCTAGTGAGTCATCCACCATTACGGTCATTTTGTGGTTCATTGTAGTGTAAACAATATGAAATGCCAAACTATTGTGTAGTTGGAGATTGCACAAATGTTGTCAACACAAGTATTAAATATATTTTCCTCGTATAAACGTAGAAAATGATTAAAATGGACTGCTATGGTTCATTTCTACAGATGGAACAGTCAGTAGAAAAGACCTACCATAATCTTCCTGTGTTGGTTAGATGTGGTTAGCTCTGTGGTTCGTCCTGGATTATTATCCTCAGAAATATCCTTAGATTCAAAGTGAAAATCCCTTAAAATGCTCAAAAAAATCGCTACAGCTGGACTCCATTTTGAGAGTGACTCTGGTACGACTCTGATTATGACTCTATGACTCTGAAGGCTTCGGATTCACAATGCTGACATCACACACACTCACTTCCGTTTTGAAAATCTGTATTGGGAAAGCCCTGAGAATAACCTACAAAATTCCATTTTTAAACAATTATAAGGTACACTAATCTCCATACGACTGCATGAAATTATTATTTGTTATATAAAGGACCAGAAACGACCATTAGATGATATTCACCAAAACATGTTAAATTTGCTCTTTAATCTAATCGGAGTATTCTGCAGCTCGGTGTACTTTGAACGCTGGATCTATCTGACTCCACTGTTGAGCCACGTCTCCATTAGCATCATTACATCTGCACCCCATGATCCATTTCTGTGTTGTAATCCAGAGTCGCATCTCATCCATTTTATGCACCACAGATTACAAGTTAGTGAGGATGGTGCTGGGAACTGGTGGTCAATTGGGATTAATCTCGTTTAGCCCACAGTCGTCCTCGCTTTCTTGACTTTTGTGTAGAGTCTCTGCTTCTGAGCCTGGGGAGTTGCCTAGAGATTCAGCTGGGTGAGTTGATTCAGCAGTCTACGGCGTTCTTATGATTTCCCATGGGCGCTGAAGATGGTTAAATAAACTGTTTATGCAGTTTCAACCGATGTCCAGCATAATCTGCATGCTATGTGAGATGCTGTGAAATGAAAAAAAAAAAAAACTGAATAGTAGTAGGCAAAACTACTAAAAAGCTAAATCTAGAGAAACGCTGAACCTTAAGTTGTGCATATACTGCCGCCATCAATCAGTCAATAATAATTATTATTATTGAATTGATTTAGATTTTTTCATTCACTTTGCATTGTTAACTGACAAAAATGAATCGTTAAACTTCTATTTTTAAAAGCATTCTACCTTTTGCAGCATGTTTTTACAACTGCCTAAAACTTGCACAGTAGTATACATGGAAAAGAATTCAGAAAGAGCCTCAGAACATCATTCACTCAGGTTTATATTTGTCACTTTTGCATTCTAGAATATTTTTATAGCAAGTCTGTGTTGTTTCAAACTGTTATTTTTAATCATTTTGAACAAAAGAAAGAAAAAAAAAGAGAAATATCCATTAATAAGCCATACTGCAATCAGTGCTCTTCAACACTACAAAAAAGTTTGAGAGTGAAAAGTCCATTTTTCTTGCTCTTGACTTGAATACAGTATTTTCCATTACAGATCATATAATCAGCATAGCAGTTTGAAAAGTATAAACTTAGGAAGGTATTAGTATTCAGTATGGTCCTCTATTGCTATAATAGCAATGCACTATCATAGACTCCATAAGTTGGTGTAAACTCTGCTGATCCATATTTTACCCAGCATGATTTCACAGTATTCCAAAGTGCATCTTGTGATGTTACTGAATGCTTGGCTTTTTCTGTCTTCAAGTGCTCCCATAATCTATTGATGAGGATAACTGTTTAGATTAATTATATCTCTGTTAAAACCTGATTAAAAAAATCTCGTATCTTATTTGCGTCTTGATAATATTACTCCACTTATTCTTAATGAATGACCTGGGAATTTATTCTAAACTCATTTTGTTTCTTTCTTTTCTCTTTTGTCATGCATCAGGACATCATCAAACCAGCGGACACTGTAAAACATTAACATTTATATCGAATTTATACTTTTAAGTACTGTAGTTATTGAAAAATGGAAATGGGTACATTTTGAAAATCAGACCTTAAATGAAAACTTACATGATATTTGAATAACTCTTCTATTTGCATCAGTTCTAAGAATGCAGCCCAAATTGTGAAATTAACATGTTAAAGGGCAAATTTAACACAAAACTATATTTTCACAATTGAATCCTAATAACATCAATGTCATATATCTGTTGACAAAGTGAAATTTAAATCCATGGATTTTTAGAAAAATTAATTTTGACCAGCTCTGCTCTGAA
>JAVSBU010281147.1:0-11490 GCA_033118015.1 Loricariichthys derbyi | reverse complement strand
CCCCCCCCTCTCTCTCTCTCTCTCTCTCTCTCTCTCACACACACACACACACACACACACACACACACACACACACATAGTCGATATCTATCAGCACACTATCTGAAGATTAGATTTTGATGTTGTTAGCTGTAAATGGTAAACACGTTTAAGCATTAGTAACAGGACACTGAGTACAAACACACAGGTGCAACCTAAAGTGCAGCAAAGCAGAACTGTTAACAAAGACAAAACATTAACATGAAGGAGAAAAAGAGACTGAGAGATGGATGAAAACCTATAGAAAGGTGAGCAGATAAATGGTGAAATGGTGAGAGACTAATCTACACACAGAATGAGACAGAATAAATCAGATGGACGTGAAATAGGCAACAGTGGGGACAGACTGAGCTGAAATCTGATAACAGCTGAATCGGAAAAACACTTTTTAAACATTTCTGGCCTTCTGCATTTTTTAATTTGCACAAACAGGTAAATGGAAAAACAAGTTTTTCTAACTCGGGATGGACTAACTTTTCCCATCTCCCTCTCTCTCTCTGGAGATCCATTGAGTTCCACTATATCCTTCATGTCCCTCCTAATGTAGTTAAATCTCTCTTACACACATACTTTAAACAATGGAAAAGCATATTTTCTCAACCTTGCAGAAAATTTCCTCTCTCTCCCACACACACACACACACACACACACACACACACACACACACACACACACGGACAGCATGTTGGAGACAGAAAAATGAGGAAATTGTCTATAACAGAGAAAAAGGAGGGAGCATGCACTAATAGGGGGTGGAGTAATACAGGAATGGACTAATGGACACATAGACCAATAGAGGAATAGACAGACCAGTACAGGTGTGAACCAATGGAGGAGTGGACATGCTGATGGAAAGGTGGACTTTCTAATGGAGAGATGGCCAAGACTGGCCAGTAGATGGATGTCCTGACCCGTAGAGGAATAACTTGACTGATGGAGGGCTGAACTATTTGACAGAAGCATGGATTTCATCATAGAAGGAGGAAGGATGGACCCACTCAGGTTGGACTGAGATCTGGAACCCATTAAAAATGCAATGATGGAGAGATGAATGTAAAAAGGTAGCAGGCTGGAGGATTGATGGAGGAGTTTGTACTCACCGACCCTGTCAGCTCCTGTTCTCCAGCTCATTATTCCAAAACACACACTGATTTCATGCACTTATCCGGAACACTTCTCTTCCTCGTCCCTTTTTATCCAATGTTCTCTCTGTTCTCTCTCTGGAAGAGAGATTTCCACACCCACCTGCACCTCTCACATCACTAACACTATATGCCTGCTCGATCTTCCTCTCTCCTTACGCTCTCCTCCCCTCTGTCCTCTGCTCTGTCTCCCCCACCCTCTCTCTCTCTCTCTCTCTCTCTCTCTCTCTCTCGCTCATGCATTCTCTCTACTAGAGCTGTAAAAATAATTGATCCCTGAAACAGTTTACTACACATAAAGATAAAATAGAAAATAGCAACGTGCTCGTCTTTCCACTCCACAAACCCTCATCCTAGAAAAGAATGAAATGTGGAAGAGAATGAAAAAAGAATAAAATGTGGAAGAGGATTACATCCTTTACTTTTTGTATTTTCTCATAAGAGGGATAAAATGGCAAGTACAACTTAAGAACGATTTTTTTTATAGTGTCGAAACAGACAACAGAAAAATTCGTATATAAGCATCTTTCAGCTGCATCACTTTTGTAGCTATACACAGTTTATCAGAATTGATTCACAGCACTGAGCAAAATCCAGTTTACACGAAACACAAACGTCATTACACAAGTTACTTTTAACCCTCAGAGTGGCAATGGGATATGCAGACACCACCAGAAGGTGGCAGAGCTGCTCTGCACAGTCTAAAGGATAAAGCCCCATGAACAACAATATCCAGAAGTCATGGCATGATTATATGGGTTAGTGCATTAATTAATAAAATTAAAATTCAGTGTGGTTTCTTTATATGAGATGCTGCCGGTACATGATTTGATTTTGTGTGTGTCTGAAAAAGAAAAGAATAGAAATAGAATTTTATATGTATACGAAAAGAAATATGAAAGTTGATCAAGGGAATTCGTGAGAGAAAATATTTCAAACAAAAGATTTTTAGGAGTTAAAAGTTGATAAATAAGATAAAGAGAAGAGTTACCCTGTGACACATTGGGAAAGTTCATGCATTCTGATTCTCAGATCCTAGGATCGAATCTCCACCTAAATTTGTTTAGAAAATATATTAAATAATTATAAGGGAAGATCCTTCTTCTCTGGGGGCCTGGGGCTTCCATAAAATCTGGTTTTGACTGTAGTGCCCTCAGAGGGTGAACCAAGCATCGCTCTATCCAAACCACTCACTGTGACAAGCTTACATCTTAATGAAGCAGTGTCAAATATATTTATCTTCGGCATATTTTAACGTCATAAGCTGCATTTTTCCTGCGTCCCTGTGAAGCACCCGATAATTATGGGTCGTGTCTGAAATGGTCTCCTAATTCTACATACTATATAAACCTTTATTATTCTACAGGGAATAGCAACTGTAGTAAAGCACATGAGATAACAGCTTGTATGTGCTGTTTCTTATTAAGATTCCTAATAAATGCCTTTTTGCGTAGACCAATATCATTGTAGTAATCTGCAGTGAGTTTTGGTGCTACTCCCTCATCAGTCTCTGTCAAGGAAGTTCCTATGAAGTGCTGCGATTGAACAAGCAAGATAAGACTTGAGAAAAATAATGTTAGTGAATTATTAAAGTAATAAATGCATTATGGTGAATCTTATGCTTAACACTGGTCTAACTGTTTACTGCTATTTAATTTTAAAAATATATTTCTCTCAGGGTAAAACAGTAGCATGCAAAAAAATAATGTGTGAAAAACCAACAGCCCCCTACCGGCATTACAACAGACTGGTGTAATGATTTCCATAAACTTTGTATACTTCTATTTTACTGATTATGGTTTTGAACCTGGTACTTGAAACCATTTGTCTCTGAAGCAATTATTTTTATATTCAGAACCACCCAGTCAATCATCTGTGTTATTACAGAAAGATTTCATATTGTGACAATAACAGGTGGATTTATGTTCGATTTCACACCACAGACTGAAAGACGGTTTTAATAACGCCGCACGGTGTTTACGTAATTAAGCAATAAAAAAATGACTCAACAATCCGTTCTGTAAACACCTTCCTCAAGAGAGTCTTCGTGGAGAAATAATAAACTGGAGCATCATCCAAAGGCATTTGGTTTATAACATGAATGTGCTCACAATTAATTACATGAAAGCATTTGCATGAATACATTTGTTGATATTCTGTTTGGATTTGGGTGGAATCGTGAAAATGTCAAAGCAGAAGTCTACACTCTCTCCTGCACCAGGGTTCAATCACTCTCTCACCGCTATAATTTACTTATAAACATGATTGATGCGTGGATGCAGGACCGATATGGCGAATGAGAGATGTAAAGAGAGAGAGGATTGAAGTGAGGGAATTGGAGATGGAGGAAAACAGATTAGGAGGAGCTGGAGGGAGAACGTGAGAGATGCATGAAAAAGTAATAAAGGCAGAGAAAGAGATGAGAACCAGAGAGAGGTGGAGCTGTGGAGAAAGATACAAGGAATGAGAGAGAGGGATCGGGAGAGCTGGTAGAAGAGAAGTGGGTGGAGGGAGGTGAGAACTTTGGTGGCAGGTGATTAAGACCAGAAGGTCTAGGGTTCAAGTCTCAGCATCGCCAAGCTGCCACTGTTTGGTCCTCGAGCAAAGCACTTAACTGTCAGTCGCTTGAGTTGTACGTTTTAAGACTGTATCAATTGTATAAGACTCTGGATAAAAGCATCTGCCAAATGAAAATTAGTTGTACAGTTAGTGACAGGAAAAGAAGAGCTGGAGGGAGATAAATAGATGAAGAGAAAAATAAAAATGAATATACTGCCCATTCTCCAAATGGAAAGAAAAACTGGTTAAGAGTGCTGGAGGGAGAAAAGTAATAGCAGGATAAAAAGAGATTGAAGTGGAGAAAGTGATACCTGAAGGGGGATGGAGAGATGGAGATGGAAAATTGGTAGAAGTAGAGTAATAGTACGCTGTAAATTGGCTAAAATTGGAAGCAGGATAAAGGTAGAGAGAGAAAAATATATCGAGAAAGAATGGATGGACATTCACCGCACTGTACCACCTCTTCTCAATCTATAAATCCCATCCACACCCGCCAGATCATCCTTATACATCCACCTTAGATACACAATGGGGATTGTGGGGCGCCTATAAGAATATGAGAGGGCAAAGAAGCCACACCATGAAGTCCATTGTGTTGTGCGAGTGTGCCTTTCTCTCGCACCGTGATGACCCAAGCGAGTTCAGTGCGATGTGAACGCAGGCCCGGTGGGGGAGTGAGGAGAGGAAGCAATCGTGCAAGGCAACTAGGCGCAGTGCGAGTACGGTCTACGAAGAGACAAAAGAGAGCAAAGAATGAAGCTACCGTCACCTCTTATTACCAACTACGTCTCCCCTGTTACTATAGCTCATGCTCCCTTAAACGATTAGTGCTGGAGGGAGAAAGTGAGAGGAGAAGTGGGAATTGGAGATGGAAGCCGAGAAAAGAGCAAAAGATGAATTTTCTCCTTCATCTCTAACTCTTTTACTCTTTCTCCTTCTCCAAACAAATAGTTAGAGACAGGAGAAAACAGATTTGGATGGAGATTAACGAGCTGGAGAAAGCTCCAGAGGAGAGATGGAGGGAGCAAAAGAGTGAGTGATAAATCTCTACCTCATCCCATCGCTTGCTCTCTGAGTCCAACCAGAAAACAAATGAAGAGTGCTGAAGAAAGTAAGAGAGGGTGGAAGGGGACAAAGAAGTCTCAGATGGAAGTGGAGGGTGGAATAAGAAGGGGTGGAAGGAAAATGTAAAGGAAAAATGGAGAGATAACTAGAGTTTGAAGGAGAGAGAAAGCTGGAGTGAAATGTGGAGAAGGATGGAAGGTGGAGGAGTGGAGAGAAAGATAACGAGCAAGGAAACCAAGTCAAATAAAAAGAAAAAAGGCTGGAAGAGAAAGAGAGAGGAACCAAAGATAAAGAGGAGATAAAGAATTGATCGGAGCTTGCGCTCCTCCTATCTCAAAGGAGGCTCCATATATAGATGTATGATGTCATCATCTCTCTTGCTCCCCCCCCCCCCACCTCCCTCCTCTCATACACACTCACGTGGAAAATGCTGAGTGCTCCAAAAATAGAGCTGTGATCCTCATGGACCCGACTCTCATTCATATTGTATACAAGTGTGTGTGTGCAGTGGTACTTGAAAGTTTGTAAACCCTTTAGCACATCATGATTCCCTCTTTCTTTAGCATTAAGGGACGGGAAAATCCACGCCACGCTGCACACACTAGTGAAATCACACAAGAACACACGTCTGAAAAACATTTCAAATGGCCTGTGGCTCTCTATCAGCCTGATGGCACAGTCCTGTATATAGAGCGTGTGCATCACTGTGGAAAATCTTTAGAACATCTGCTCCAGGATTCCTAAATGGTGTAACAGTAAAGCTTTATCATCAGCGGATTGTGAGTTTAAAAACGGATTAGTTTCAATGCCGAAGCTGCAACCATCGCTGGCTTCAAACATCTTAGCCTTCTGGGGTTCAGTGATGACCCAGCCTTAGCCTGCATCTGAGGGAGGGGAGACCTGGTCAAACTGCTGTATTCTTGGAGATATAGCCGCCTATTGCCACGAACTGAACATAAGGTCTTAGAGAGGACAAAGAAAACAACTCAGGGAGGCACTACTTCTGCTCGAAGTTCAAAACAAGACCTGCATAAACACTTTGAACTTTGGAAAAGCGAGACTCAAAGCAGTGGAACAGGAGGAATGAGAGGAAATCAGTAGAAGGTGTCAGCATTCTGTGAGTTCTCTACTGATGTCTCCACTGAACTGGTGCAGGGTTAAAGCAACCATGGATTAAGCAAATAGTAGGTCAGACATGAATTTTAAAACGCTAGAACTCGTTCACTGGTACGTTGACGGTGAACAGGCCGTAAAACAAGACAGATACACTTCAATCTGACTTAATACGGTCCTCACGAGAAACTCATACAATGTATTATCCACTTATTCTGGTCAGGGTCACAGGAGAGCCGGTACCTACACAGGGCATAAGGCAAGGAACAACTAAACAGGGCGCTAATCCATCATAGGGCATTTTGGGAACACCAATTTACCGAACACGCACCTATTTGGAATATGGGAGGAGACCAGAGGAAACCCACATGGACATGGGGAGACCAGGAGAACAAATCTTGGATCGAACCCGGATCTCAGAGATGTGAGGGGGCTGTGCTAACAACTGCACCACGAGAAACCAACGTGGTCTAATCACGACCTACACTGCCATCTAGCGGCCGCCGTTCAAACTGCAGGATGAAATAGAAATTCTAAAGCACTGATTGGGGTTTACATTATGCATGTTTGTTTTTACTGCCAACGACAGTGTGTTCTGATAGAATTGATGAGCATTTGCTACTTATAGTGCAAGGAGAGGTTTTTTCAAATATTCATCAAAAATTCTTTCCAAAATTCAAATTCCACTCATATTTTTATGCTGATAATAGGAGCTGTGATAAAGGATATTGGATTAAATTCAAGAAAAAATAATTTATGATTAAAACTGGCTGCACAACTGTGATTGCTCAGCTTAATCCCCTCCAGCCTGCTCATACCCATGGTTAAAATTTACCAGGTCACCAAATTCAGTTGTCATATACGTGATTTTATAAAAAAAAAAAAAAAAATGACTGGAAGAATCAATCTATCCAACCTCCCATGGATAAATTCATGCACAGCAATACTTCTGCAGAACTGCTAGGAACAGTTTGCTTAAAAAAAAAAAAAACCTGATAATTCCCACTCACCTGCTGAGGCCCCGCCCAACTCCCCAAACACGGATGGAACTGATTGGCTGAGAGTGGAGGAGGGTGTGGTCTGTGGGGTCGACCAGGGTCAAAGTGGAGTCTTGGAGAACTAACAGCATGGCTTTTCCCTAATGGAAAGATGGAAATGCTGAATGAAAGCTGGATAAGTGATAAATCATAGCTTAGAGGAGGAAGTATGTGAGGATCAGGGATCGATTTCAAAAAAAGAAAGAAAGATATAAGAAAAGAGCTATGCAAAGTTATTATTCCTCAAAAAACTTATTTAGAGGTTTTTTCTTAACTGTTTTCTTAGGCCCAATTCTAAGAACAAGTGGTATTCTTGAAAACATTATGCTCTTAAATGTTTTCTTAACCTTAAATATCCTTAGAATTTTCCTAGTTGACTGAACTTTCAAGGCCTCCATATTTTCAATGCAAATTTTCAATTTCCAAAAGATATTTCTTCCAACATCACTTCTATTAGTTGAATAAACAAAATAATGGAATCGTTAACAAAATAGTGAAGAATACAAATTCAAAATGTGCCATGTGATCCCTCTTGGCTGTGTTTCCCTCTGATTCTTCACTTTTAAAAACCTTTTAGCTAAGCTACTATAGTTACTGCTGCCGGAGGCTCATGCTGCACTAAACGGTATACATTTTTCTGTTAATAGATTCTGTACACTTAACAATACCTAACTACATTTTCTCTTTTCTCTCTGAGCTTGTGTTCCTCATACTGTGGTGTTGCTCCATCCTGGTCCCACACTGAAATGTTCTTTTGCCTCATCTCCATCCAAGCCGTTTTTAATCACCAGCCTCACTGTATTCAGACTGCAGAGGACAATAACTCTCTCCCTCCTCCAACCAGATGAGGAGGTCATGCCACCAAGACTTTCCCACCAAGGACACAAGATCCTGAAATTTTTAAGTCTTGGTCCTCCCATGTTTCTTCCTAATAACATGTAGAGAGTTTTTCCTTGCCACTGTCGACAAAAGGCTTGCTCAATGTGGGAATAGCCAAAGATATTAGAATATCATATGTAGCTGTAAAGCTGTGGGTCATTATAAAGACACAGTGATTAAACTGAGACGTGTCCATGGTCTTTACCTCCTCGGCCTCTCCGTTTGCTCTCTCGGCTCGGTGCAGTGGGTGTGATGAAGAGTGTGTTTTGCGCTGTTGGAGGAGTCGGATGCAGTCGCTGATCACAACGCTGCCAGACACCATGTCGGCCTCGCACACTTCGATCCAGCCCAGAGAACGCACCCTGAAGATCTGCAGAGACATAAGATTTAGGCACGTCCACTTGTGTTTAACCCATAATGCATTGCGTTTAGCGGTTAGCTCAGTCACTCAGGTTGCACATGGTACCAGTACTGAGTGTGGTGTAACTAAATCATTGAAATAATAATTGCTGTATTATTTATGGCCACTTGATCTCTGGTGGTCCGGTAAAGTTCAAAAAATCCTGTATATGATGATATATAAAATAGTAACTCACATGGGACTGATAGTCATCGATGGGGATTACAGTATCAGCAGGAGGAGCAGAAACTCTTGCTCTGCAGAAAGAGAGGTTATGGTAAACAATAAAACAAAGACAAAGAGAACCATCTTTATAGATTTAAGACCTAGATCATTTAGATCTTGTGCATCTTTTCCTCTCAGTGCAGAACTAATAACCCAGTCAACCCAAAGTCGTCTTGTGAGATGGTCACGATCCACTACCTCACAACCAACCAAGCCTTTTATAATGAGAAAATAACTTCCAAATGCAGAAAGTGAACAAAACCTGGTGCAATAATGATCGTGGGAGGTCCAGCTGGCCAAATGAATGCAAGAGCACAACGTCTTCAAACAGCTAGTAATTCATCCATCATTCATATTCAGTAACCACTTAATCATGCACAGCGGAGGGCGTTAGAACAGTCCTGTGGACGTTTCCTGTCTTGCAGCAGTTCAGATTATTCAACAATTAAATTGAATATTCAGTCCAAGTCGAGACTCTGACGTGCCAGTCCAAGGTGATTAGAGTTGTGCATCAGTAAACTAAGGACTCGGGGTGTTGTGTGTGTTTACACTGTATGTTTTGTACCTCAAGTTCACGTAGCTGTACGGCATGCAGCGAACTCTGGTAGCCTCCCTCCGCTCCTCCACTCTCACGTTTGGTCTCTCTCTACAGTCAAGGGGAGCCGTGGTCTCCTTCAGGTCCTGTAGCACAATAAGGGTGCCTCAGTCAGAATGTAATACTGTAGAGAAACGCAACCTATTTTAACAAACTGTATGTGGAAAAGAGATAAAGAGGCAGGTTTGTGTGTGTGTGTGTGTTACCAAGTAATTGTTATTGAGGAAACTGCTCGTCACTTCACAGCAGAGTGAGGATGAGGAGGGTGAAGACGCATCTGATGAGGGCACAGGCTCCACAGAACTGTCTGACACAATACTACTAGGTCTCTAAACACACACACACACACACACACACACACACACACACACACACACACACACACACACACACACACACACACACATTTTAGCAAACCATTTTTTAGGTCTGGACCTTATGAAAGTGGACTCTGAATGGGCTCCCAGTCCAGTGCAGAGGTGGTACAGTGATGGAGGGCTAATGAGACGTCGTGATTAAACAGATACCATTTTAATGCTAAATATTCATTTTATTAGATACTTTTATGTAACATAAATTAGAGCTTTTTTTCCTTTTCTTTTGGGCTCCTTATATAGCTTTCAAACATTTGCAGATAACCATTACTCCAAGAGAAAAAATGAAAGAATCTTACTCTGAAAGCATTAGCTGCTCAAGCTTTTGAAAAGGTGTTGGGGCATTATGGGAAATGCAGTTCCTGTAAGGAATTCGAGTGGCCTGTGTTGTAGTTCTGCTCAAAACAGCAATATTTTGATGCAACTCCTGCTGAGACGTTTTATTTTTTTGTCAGAATTATTGATGTAAATGTTGAGAATGTAATCCAAGTAATTAAATATTCTATGAAATTAAAACTGCAGCCCTTTTTAAAGATAAACAGTGGTCAAGCAGACTAGTTTAAATACAAACACCAACCTTCACACTGCAGATGTTCAGTTTGTGAATGAAGATAAATGAATTTGTGAGTAATGGAAGATAATCTGATTCCTGCATTGCTGATTTTTGCAGTGCTGCACTACCAGCCTTTTATTAAAACCATTAGAGGTGTAGGATATCAATGTAAACGGCTAGATGACCGGACATGGGATGGACAGACTGATAGAGGAATGGACATAAAGGCTGATGGATGGATGGACGGACATGAAGTTGGATGTGTGATAGATGGATGGTGATCATGACCTGTATATGAGTTATACTTATGCGAGTACATCACTCCCGATCTCAGGTTTGTGTGTGTGTGTGTGTGTGTGTGTGTGTGTGTGTGTGTGTGTGTGTGTGTGTGTGTGTGTGTGTGTGTACCTCACTCTGAGCCTTAGTTGTGGGCGCACACAGTGAAATTATCCCCACTTCCTGTCGCTGTGAGCCCTCAGTAACAAGTCTGTCCTTTTGGGTGTTGCCGTGCCAGACATAAGCACCAGACGTGACGTCATCCTCCATTTTCCAACCAGGGGGCAGCACAGAGTCGCTGCACGGACCTGCATATCAGTTGAAAGCTTTAATATTTACATATACATCCAGACACAGGGTACAAAATGACACACAAAGTGGCTGGAATGAGTTGCCATGGTAACAGTAAGGTCATTCCTACAGAGGTAAATCCTGCAGTCAGTGTGAATGACAGAAACGTTCACCTGCCGATAGACTAGGGCAAAGTGGTGATGGAGGGCGGATCTAAACTTACACCGAGCAAAGTCAATAAGGAGGCATGAGCTGGGGAAGAGGGATCGATCGTTTTGGAGGCTAATGGATGGCTGGTTGGATCGATGATTTATATCAATGATAAAGAGGACATCCGTAGTCATGCTGCATCTGTCCCAGTAATAAGACGTCCCGAAACTGCGTTCGAAATACGTAAATGACTCATTATTTGCTCTTCATCATATGATGGGGACATTGGGACAAAAAAATAAAACAAGAATTTTCAAATCTAAACTTATTATTTGTAACAACTGATAGCCGACTACATCATAAATAACAATAAAAAGATAACTTTTTGATTTTGAGTTTTGAAGAAAAAAAAACCATATCAAATGTTAGATGCCGTAACTTACCTTTGGCACGTAACATTCAGACAGACAGAATATAATCAGCTCTAGTCATGAGAACAAAGCAAACTGGGACACGATCTGGTTTACCTGCGAAACTTAATGACGTAAACATGCACAGTTTTACTCTTTCCGCTTTTGCCTGTCAAAATAAGGGTCAAAATATATAGTATTACGTTACGCGAAAAACTCGGACAGACAGTTTGATTTGTAACTTTCCGAGGGCTTTAAACAAACATTTCAAAGAAAAAAAGGAAATGCTAATATTTCTGCTTTAATTCTTTATTTATTTTTAAATGTAGATTTTAGTACAATTTAATGCATGTTAAGGCTTTTATTTACAAATCGAGTGCGA
>JAVSBU010281037.1:0-11490 GCA_033118015.1 Loricariichthys derbyi | reverse complement strand
GGAACCTGAATGTTCAGAGGATGTGTACAAATTAATCCGGACAGAAAAAAGGCCATATAGTATTTTGGCTGACAAAAGCAATGACATCAGAGAAAGACCTTTTTTTCCTGGGTGGGGGGGATTTATAAAACTCGACACTTCACATTCGAGTTGTAAACCAGTTCTAAAAGGTTGAGGAACCCTGCTTTAGGAAACTGGCTAAAAAGCCAGTTGCAAACTTGTATGGAATTTGCTAGAGAGTAATCAGTCCTATTTGAGAAAAGTTTCAGCTCTAGTACAATTTAGAAAGAACTTAAGCACCTACATCTATTGGAAGCATTTGAGCATCTGCCAGAGCAAGTAGTCCAAGTAGTAAATATGCACAGAATAAACATTTTGGCTCAAGATGCTACATTAGCAGATGAGTATGAATAAACACACAAGACCATGCTCACATCGCTTCTGTGGGAGCCACCCCCACACTATGCCAGGATAGCTCTTGATGCTCATGCTTCTGATTGCCATGCTCCCACTCACCTCAAGCTAACTCCCATTACCGTTTCCAGTGCCACAGACTTGGTCATTTCTTTGTGTCCTCCTTCCCTTAAGTGCAGGAATGTTAGCCAACAGGCTTCTGATAAGAAGGTCAGTGTTGATATATTTTTTGCCATTTTCAAACAGGTCTGCTAGTGGCAGTAGCGGATTAATTCAGGGAGTGGAGATTGGCATTATTAGTGTGGCTCTGCATAATGTTTGCAGACTAATGGGTTTTCTGATTTCTTAAAAATCCTTGTTTGTTAACAGTTACAAGTATAAGAGGTGTGTATGCGATTCTGGGGAATATTCCAGATCACTGAGGGATAAAGGAGGTGGAGATGTGTTTTACAGCTTATGCACCAGTGGTCTTGTAAAAATCTGGTGGTAGAAGCCCATTAAGGGTGCTAAACTTCATCCTCCAATTCACCAAACAGCTATGCCAAATTATAACACTATACAGGTACAGCTCAAAAACATCATGAAAAAGTTAAATATTGTTTGTCACTTGTTTCAGAAAGTGAAAGCCATATATTATATTGATTCATTACACACAGAGTAAAACACTTAAAGCCTTAAACCCAAAATTCAGTGTCTCAGAAAATTTGAATATTACATGAGATTAATAAAAAGGGATATTTTAAACAGAAATATCAGGCTTCTGAAAAGTATGTTAATTTCTATGCTTGGTTGTTCCTCCTTTTCTATGAATTAATACATTAATGCGCTGTATCGTGGAGGCGATCAGCCTGTGGCTCTGCTCAGGTTTAATAGAAGCCCAGGTTACTTTGATAGCAGCCTTCAGGTCACCTGCATTGTTGGGTCTGGTGTCTCTCATCTTCCTCTTAAAAAGACAACATAGATTCTCTATGGGGTTCAGATCAGGCGAGTTTGCTGGCCAATCAAGCACAGTAACACCATGGTCACTGAACCAGCTTTTGGTACCTTTGGCAGTGTGGGCAGGTGACAAGTCCTGCTGGAAAATGAAATCAGCATCTCCATAAAGCTTATCAGCAGAAAGAAGCATAAAGTTCCCTAAAATTTCCTGCTAGTTGGCTGTGGACTTCAGAAAACACAGTGGACCAACACCAGAAGATGACATGGATAATCAAATCATCGACTGTGGAAACTTCATACTGGTCTTCAAGCAATGTAGATTCTGTGTTTCTCCACTCTTCCTCCAGAATCTGGGACTTTGATTTCTGCTGTCTTACTTTTATCTGAAAAGAGGATTTTGGACCACAGTCCAGTTCTTTTTCTCCACAGCCCAGGTAAGAAGCTTCTGACGTTGTCTCTGGTTCAGGAGTGACTTGACACGAGGAATGTGACATTTGTAGCTCATGTCTAGGAATCGTCTGTGCGTGATGGCTCTTGATGCGCTTCAGTCCACTCTTTCTGAAGCTCCGCCAAAGCTTGAATATTGCTCAAGGTTGCAGCCATCCCTTTCACTGGTGCACCTTTTCCTACCAAACATTTTCCTTCCACTTAACTTTCTATGAATATGCTTGCATACAGCACTCTGTGAACAACCAGCTTCTTTAGCAATGACCTTTTGTGGCTTACCGTCCTTGTGGAGGGTGTCAGTGATTATCTTCTGGACATCTGTGAAGTCAGCAGTCCTTCCCATGATTGTGTAATTTAAAGAGAGACAATTTAAAAGCTCAAGAAACCTTTGCAGGTGTTTTAAATTAATTAGTTGATTAGGGATTTACACCATTGCTTTCCAATATTGAGCTTTTTCATAATATTCTAATTTTCTGGACACTGAATTTTGGGTTTTCATTATCTTTAAGCCACAATCATCAACATTTCAAGAAATAAAGGCTTAAAATGTTTCACTCTGTGTAATGATCTATATAATATATGGGTTTGAACTTTTTCATGGTTTTTTTTTTTTTTTTTTTTTTTAGCTGTACGTAGAATGTGGGGCCATTATCATCCTGAAATATGGGATATTGTCAGAATAGTATTTGTACCATCTGGACCACTTGCACTTGTAAAAATACCTCATGTTTACAAACAGCAATCACTGAAACTAATGACTTCAACCCGATGATGCCAATACTATTATGGCTCAGTTGTCAGCAGACCAAATGTGGGTTGATGACATCATTTGGCTTGCTACAAACAAACATTTATCCAGATATTGGAAATGTGACGAAATTTTTAACTACTTAGAGGCCCTAGTTTTGTCCTCCTTACATCACGTTTTGCAACTTTGAGCAGTGGTCTTTGATAAAAGATTGTGTTTAGAAAGGCAGCCATGTAAAACATTCTGCTTTGTAAAGCACATAATGTAATTTTTGTCAAGACTGAGTCATACAGGAACCCATTCAGCTCTGTGGCTGTTTTAGTGGCTGTATTTTTGATGAATTTAGCAAAAACCCTTTGCTAATCAGCGTCCACTGTTTTTTAGATGCTGATGCCATTTGTCCCGGTGTCAGATACCCTTCCATGATTTTGAGTTATGTTTGCCATAAAATAATTTTTTTATGTTAATGTGAACTTTTGACATTGATTAGCTGGCCTGTGTGTCTCAGATAAAAATCAGCCCCTGTCAGACTTCTTATGAAAGTAAGCAGCCAGAGATGCATGTTGTCATTCACAGAATCCCAAACCTTTATTCACCATAGCTTGCTCACAACAATAACGTGTTAAGGGAAGAAAGCACACAAATAGGAGAGTAGATGCAGAAGAGAAATCTGTGGTACCAGAACACCCTTAAACCCAGAGAACGGACCTCCACCTGTTTAAATAAGAGCAAGATTACAATCCATGTGATCCCCTCAAATTGTTTTGGACATATACACCAACTTACACACAGCCACACACAGATATGGATCAGAACCTGAGGCACCTTTGTTTTTTACTATGCCTCTATGGTGCATGTCATTGGGTTTCTTTTTTCCTTTCCTAATTTGTACATTCACTGTTCTTGTAAAGAAGTAGGCCTCTAAGGTTATAGCATTAGTTTCTCTTTGCCTTGCAATGGTTAGTTGGAGAGAGGCTTGGATGGACACAGACATGAGCGGCACCAAAGTGATAATGAGGCTCTGCGTCATAAGGAACTAGCAAGCCCCTCCTGAGCTACGTTGCATCTTTGCTAAATCATTTCCAAAGTGTATGTATGTTTATATGTATGTCCTGTTTGTATGTTCTTAATTGAATATATTGCGTGTTCATGGATGAAAAGTGATAAATACCAGCTAGATATGGTAAAAGAAGGCTCAGTCTCGTTTGAGCTCGCTTTCACCACCTTCAGAAAAGTGTGTAATGTGATTGTTCATCCTCTCAACATACGTACATACACATACACAAACATGACTGTTTGGGGTCAAAAAGATGAACTTGTTAATTGACAGCTAGCTGATGAAGCTACAAACACCAAAGCCTGGAACAAGAGAAACTGCTTCAAACGCTTTAGAGAGAAGAATTGAAGAAATTAATACATCCAGTAATATATCGAGCAAAAACTAGAAAATGGCACAATGCAATACTTTTGTTGTCTCATATACATCACATAAAAGGAAGTATTTACATAAAAAGAATACCCACTCTGATTTGTTTCATTGTAATTTAAGCAAAACATTCTTGTTTAGGGAGCAGTGGGATGCATGATGTTTCTGAGTTTTGTTTTTTCTTTATATAGCAAGGGGAGATGGCATAGAGATGTACTGTTGGTGAAAAATGGGGTTTGTCCTTCTCCCTTGGGTTAGGGAAAGGAGATTAAGGAGTGTGAGACTTTTTTATACATGGAATAGGGCAGAGCAGGAGAGAGGGTCTCTGACATAGTCAGGAGGGGGGGGGGGACGGACATAATTAGAAGTGAAGATCTTCATCGCCACTCAGCTCGTCCCGCAATTCTTTGTTCCTGCGTACCACCTGGGCATGCCTCTCCTGCACACACAGACAAAAATAAACCATTCTGTTGAATTGTGTTGGATTATAAAAAAATGTAGATTTTTTGAGGGGTCTATTGCCGTTCTATGCGCCGTTGATTAGGGACACAACGTGTGCCGCCAAATAACGGTGGTGTAAACTGCGGCACTACAGGAAGGGAAAGGATGAAACGCGGTTAAAAAGTATGAAACGCCGTTGTTCGCATTGTCTCTGTCGTCAAACGTCATCTCCGGGAGCGCTCCCAGAATTATTCAACATGTTGAATAATTTTTTTCGACGATTCCCTGTGAAGCCGGAATTAAGCCACGCCCCCTAGTGCCGGCGTTAACAAGTGCGTTTGATCCCTAAGATGGTCCAAAAATTACCGTCTATGTGTAAATTGGGCTTTGCTCACTTAGCACTTTAGTATTTTAAGTGAAATTAGAGATTTTAAAGAAATTTTAAGGACATTTTTAAGTGAAATTAGAGTTAGGTGGTTTCAACTTGTGTTGTGATGCTGTTTTAAGTCATATTTATACAGAAATATAGAAAATTTTAAAGGGTTCACAAACTTTCAATCACCACTGTAACTGCTGATATTGTGGGAAGTTTACATAGAAATACAATAAAGAAAAATATCTAGTGAGTGGCAGTTCTGTTCATTGAAACACCTTGTTGATGACAGAGGTCAATGGAGAATATTAGGATACATGCCAGGTATGCTCTGACTAGCACAAGCAGCCTGGTGTGGAGATGACGTCATAGCTGAACCCAGTGAGGCATCCGGATCCTGCGCATACATGGCTAGCGATGGCAGACGTGGATAATCGACTCCATCAGAATGGGTTCAGCTGTTACCGGCTACTTAAGGAACCCACACTTATCAGTGGTCGCAGGCCACTCGCTAAGGTAAGACTGTTTTTCTACGTCTGTTGGCCCAGCAACCATACTGGTTCACCGTGGCTCATATCAGGCATTTTTTAAATAGGTTTTTATGCATGGTTTCTATCATTACACACTATGTCCCAAGCTGGTGTTTTGCAATCCGCACAGTCGCGGGATGCACGGCGGGTGCACACATCAGTCTCGCTCATGGCATCAGAGGAGGTGAGGGACAAAGTTACCACACTTCCTTTGTAGAGGGAGGGTGGAGAGCAAGACCAGGAGGTCTGAGGTGATTTGAGGGCTTAGTGGACTAGTGTAGGGACAGTTAGCTGTACCTCCTTTTCACCTCGCCCCCCATTGCCCAGCGGGCAGCTTCAGGTAGGCTAGCACATTTTTCCTCTGCACCCATGTTTTTTTGCTTTCCCCCCATCTCCCCTCTTGCCATTTTACATCTGGCTGGTCCACCTTGCCTTTTTAAGGGGCCTCAGGAGTTGCCCCTTGGAGGGGTACTATTAGGATCCACACCAGGCCTGCTCCGACTAGCACGGGCAGCCTGGCGTGGCGATGACATCACAGCTGAACCCAGCAAGGCATCTGCGTCCTGCACATGCATAACTAGCGGGTGCATGAACCAGTCTCACTCATGGCACTAGAGGAGGTGAGAGACAAAGGTACCACCCTTCCTTTGTAGAGGGAGTGTCGAGTAAGACCAGGAATTCTGAGGTGATTTGAGGGCTTATCGTGCTAGTGTAGGAACAGTGTAGTGTAGCTGTACCTCTGTGCCACCCGAGCCCCCCGGTACTCCCCGCAACCCACAGGATCCACACAGGGGTTACCGCAAGGACAGCCAATACCAAAGGTGGGGCATTGCTCGGGCTTTTTGCTCTCACTGCACCATGCTGGCCCTCGCTCAGACCTCCCCCTTCATCCCCATGGTTGGCCGATTTAGTACATCTGGCTGTAAAATCGGGTCCATGTCAGTGTGGTTGGCCAGACTAGTATGCCAGCTGTAAAACCAGGTCCACTTCACCTCGTACATGTCACTGCATGCCCTAGCCCCATCTTCCCAGTGGGGTTAGCCGTTTAGGCTTTTTGATTCTGTTTTTGGCTTTGCTTATTTTGCCTATGTTTGTTTTGCTTTCGTTTCTTATTTTTCCTTATTTTATGTTCCATAAATCATACCCTTATTTATGAAGCTGTCTGCACATGGTCCGAGCTGACAGAAATTATTTGATTACAGATAACAGATAACTTCATTGTGGGACTAATAAAGGCATATCTTATCTTATACAATTGTGGTGAGCAGAAAATCATCTCACAACGCACAACATGTCAAGCCTTGAGGCAGATAGGCTAGAACAGTGGAAGACCATTTCAAGTTTTCCACTTTTTAAGTTTAAAACTTATGAACAGCTGCAAACCTGCCTGGTCGTGGAAGAAAGCCCAACATTTCATCAAGGTCCCTTAGCAATTTAGTCAGGACAACTAAGAAAAAGCCCTGTGTGAGTGTAAGACACCTACAGGATGATCTGATGAAGGCTGGAACAAGTGCTTCATTAGCAGCTATAAGCCGTGCACTTAATAAACGAGGACTTCATGGCCAGACTCCAAGACGCCTCCATTCTTAACCACAAGGAACATCAAAATTCGACTAGAATATCCCAGGATGAATTTGGATAAGGCTGTTGTCATGAAGCCTGCTGCAGCATGATTTGCCGTTAGAAGGCCAAGGCAACGATCGGGAGGTAGTTCAGTTCACTGCATATCCGCGCTTGGCTTGTTGCCAGCACATTCACTCCATTTCACGTGTGGCTTAATGTAATTACTGTCACTCCATTTCACGTGTGGCTTAATGCCAGTACTTTCACTCCATTTCACGTGTGGCTTAATGCCCGTACTTTTGATCCGTTCAGATTTCGTTTAGTGTCAGCACCTCCAATGTCAGCACTTTCACTCCGCTCACATTTGGCTTGATGGTAGTAAATTCGCTCCGTTCACATTGGGGCAATACGTGCAGTATGCATTCTCAGCAGTTAGGGACATTGTCTAGCACTATACCCAGTTAGCGTTCTCATCCAATATGGGCTTTTGTAAAGAGCTATGTGCTATTTGCATTCTCAGCCATTAGGGGCTTTTCCAGAAAGCAGTACATGCTAGTCTGGTTTGCAGCCGTTAAGGATTTCCCCATTAATGCTAACCACTACTCATGTTTCACAGCCGTTTCCCTGTTAGTTCTAAGCACTACCCGTCTTTCTCTGCTGTTAAGGCTTTCCCTGCTAGTGCTATGCACTACTCGCATCTCTAAGCCAATAAGGCATTCTCCACTATAGCACCCACGTGCAAGTGCATGCTTCCCATGTCAGTCTGTTTGCAGCAGCCTCTCAGAGGAAGGATCCCAGGGCCAGCTGGTAATACCTCTCTTGCAAACGGGTGAAGGTGGTGTAGGAAACAGGACATCTGAGGGAGGTAACTATCAGGGACCTTAGGTAGAGTATGGTCAGTGTCAGTGCTGTCCACCTACCGTCCAGCCTTCCATTTCCTCAGTGTATGTACTTTGATGCTTGTCCCTTTGCACTTAGGTCCTAAACTCACCTACCGCCTGTGTCATGACAGACTGTGGACCTAGCGGAGGACTTCACCCCGGTCCTAGATGGGCAGCAGGCAATACAGCTGGCACAAAAACTGCTGCAGCAGTTTTCTCAGCACGGAGATGCACTGCAGCAGACTGTGCAGGGCTTGTCCTCACCTGCCTCCAGTGCCTGAGCCATCTGTCACTCCCATGTAACCACCCTCCCCACCCACCTTTGCCACCCCAGAGAGGTTCTCGGGTGAACCCGTCCAATGTCAGAGATTTCTCCTCCAGTGCTCACTGCTCTTCGAGCAGCAGCCGGAGAGGTGCCCCACTTACTGATCCAGAGTGACCTATATGGTCTTCCTGCTCTCGGGCAGGGCTTTGGCTTGGGCTACTGCCCTCTGTGAGGCCCGGGTGCAGGAATGTGCCACCAAGGAGGCTTTTTTAGTGGCTCTACACTACACTTTCCACCATTCACGTGGGGGGCTTCACCCATGTCCATGCCTCCTCAGGCTCACTCAGGGCTCCTGGCCGGTTGTTGATTATATCAATGACTTCCTGGGAACAGAGTCTTGGTGGAATGAGGAGGCGCTCCTTGTGGTGTTCCAGGTAGGTCTCCATGACCGCTTGAAGGACAAGCTGGCTGAGCATGACCCCCCCCCCCCACTTCTCTTGCCGGTCTCTACATTTTGTGCGTGCGGTTGGACGCACGCTTGAGGCAGAGGGCAAGGGAGTGCAGGCAGCCTAGTCTCTTGTTCCTCATCTTGGGGTCACCCCTGCCTAATCAGGTACCCCAAGGGGCAGGAAACCCTGACCCCAACTCCATTGACTTGGGGTCAGGGTTTCCTGCCAGAGCTTGAGGAGCTCTGGAGCCCCCCTCCAGAGCTCCTCAAGGGAGGAAAGGGGGGAGTCATGGCATGCTCCGGACCCAAGCCCCACCCCCCTTCTGGCCTGTTTCTCCCCACCCATATCAATGGGGGCAGGGGACGGCCTTGTAGGTAGCTTTGGGTGTGCTTAGACTCTGGGGATGCTGGGAACTTCATTGATGAAGGCGTAGTGCGTCATCTCGGTTTGGCCCTGGAGAAGCTGCCCCAGGCCACCCCATTGGTGAGCAATGACAAGCGGCCCATAGGCTCAGGGGACATATGTTATATGGCCAGTCAACCAGTGGGTGGGACCCCACACAGAGAGGATCACCCTTCTGGTGACGCAGGCCCCTCACCACTAGTTGGTGTTGGGGTTCCCATGGCTGCAACTGCACACCCCACTGGTTCATTGGCAGTTGTGGTCTGTAGTGTCCTGGGCCCCTAGCTGCCAGAAGTCCTGCCTGGCTTAAGTGTGATCCCCATGGGTTGTGGCAACCCTAGATTGGGGAGTAGACAGGGCAGAAGGAAGACCCAATGGAACACGTCTGTCCTGGGGAAAGGGCCCCCAGGCTACACACCCCTCTTGACCAGGGTCTGCGCATTAAGGAGATCAAGGGGGCATGTCTTGCCATGTACAACGCAGTGAGGGGGTTAATACCCCTCAAGTAACCCCCACCCCTGCCAGGAGGGTACGCCCCACTTCCCACATGTCCCAGCCCAAAACTGGAATATTCCAGCCCCCACAATCATGCCGCTGGTCCCTCACTGGGATGAGGACACACTGTATGGCAGCCTACAGACTCCCTCCATGGTCAAGGGACTCCCAACACTTGGCAGATGTTGGGGGGGAGTGTGGCCCTGGCCAGCATCCCTGGGCTTTGATGTGTATCTTCCGAGTCCCAAGCTCGTTGGTGTGCCCCAGGCCCAGACTAACTGTGCAGCAGGCATGGGGCTGTTGAGGGGTAGCGGGGGTACTGCTGTGGTCTGCTAGAGGGTCAATGCAGTAATCGTGAGGTAGTGTTGGTGGAACCGACTCCTGGCAGGCACAGATATGTTGCACTCGCTACTGCTGGTCACCCAGCTATGGCCGATAGGCAACACCTGATGGGAGGGCTTTATGAGCCAGCTCTCAGCAGTGCTGCTTGTCACACCCATGGACCATTTTGTGTGTTTTGCCGCTGACTTGCCACAGTTTGCTGTGTTGCCATTATTGGTTCGTTCCCAGCACGTTCACTCTGTTTTGTGTGTGGCTTAATGCCAGTACTTTCACTCAATTTCATGTGTGGTGTAATGCCAGTACTTTCACTCCATTTTGCGTGGACCTTCAATGTAAGCACTTTCACTCCGCTTGCGTTTGGTTTAATGCCAGCACTTTCGTGCAATTTGTGTTCTCAGCCTTTAGGAGCTTTGTAAATCACTACATGCAGTTTGCATTCTCAGCTGATAGGGGCTTTGTAAAGCATTATTTGCAGTTTGGTTTATCAGCTGATAGGGGCTTTTGAAAGCACTACATGCAGTCTGCGTTCTCAGCCAATAGGGGCTTTGTAAAGCATTATATGCAGTTTGCATTCTCAGCCGATAATAACACTAAGTGCTATTTCTGCTCTCAGCCAGTAGGGGCTCATTTGTAAAGGACTACGTTCTATTTGTCTTCTCAGCCATTAGTCTGGTTTGGAACCGTTAAGGATTTCCCCGTTAGTGCTAAGCACTACTCATGATTCACAGCCATTAAGGCTTTCCCCATTAGTGCTATGTATTATTCACATCTCTCAGCCAATGAGGCGCTCCCCACTATAGTGCCCATGCACTCCTCGTGCCACACTGCACGTTCACACTTCCCAGGCCAGTCTGTTCGCCACAGCCTGTCGCAGGAAGGATCCCAGCACCAGCTGGTAACACCTCTCCTGTGAAGGGGGGAGGCAGTTTAGGAAACAGGAGGTCCAAAGTAACCATCAGGGACCTTAGGTAGAGTAAGGTCAATGTCTTACCATCAGTGCTGTCATCACCTACCATCCAGCCTTCCCCGTGCTTTGGCACTCATCCCTCTGTGCTTAGGTCCTAAACTCCTCTACTGTATGCATCATGACAGCTATAGAGTTTTGGGAAACAGTTCTATGGACTGATGAAACCAAACTGGGACTGTGAAAGGCCATGCTTAGGAGCAGAATGATACTAATCTCACAGTCAAGCATGGAGGGGGGTCATTGATGATGTGGGGGTGTGTTTCTTGTGTTTCTAACTGTCAATCTTGATTGTGTACCTGGCATCATGGATTCTCAGAACACCAGGCCATTTTAAAGAGGAATGTGATCTGAACATGAACGTGAACGTGCCATCTGTTGACAAATTAAATCTTGACAATCACTGGACACAGCAAGACAATGATCCTAAGCAAATATCAAAGTCAACCAAAGCTTGGTCTTGAAAAAGATCCTGGATTGACCTGAAGTGGCCTTCTCTGTCACAAGATCTAAACCTGATTGAATATCTTTGGTGGGATTTAAAGAAGGCAGTTGGTGCACGGAAGCCATCAAACATCACTGAACTAGAGACTTTTGCACGTGAAGAATAGGCCAAGATTGTCATGAAATTGGGGGTGAGGTGTAAAACAGAGGATCCAAACGCAGACAGCTTCATGAATAAGAGTAGGCTTTATTTAACGTAAAGAAGGAAACCAAAAAGGAACGAAAACAATGTAGCAAATAAAGCCCAAAAAATAAAACAAAAGACAAACCCCCAGAGGCCGACGAGGCCAGGACACGTGGGGACAGTCTA
>JAVSBU010280929.1:0-11490 GCA_033118015.1 Loricariichthys derbyi | reverse complement strand
AAGAGCGATTTATACATTTACTTTGGAGTCCTTCAATGTTTTAGTGTCTAAATGATTTTATTAATGAATGATTTTTTCATATATAACTCATATAGTTCAAATACATTATATCTCTGAATGCGATTGCTCATTAAATAATGCCACTTTGGAACGCTGGAAAAAATAAATACAGCCTTGTTAAGCCCGACTATCAGTCATTAGAAAAAAAGCCACAACAAATTCATTTAAAGCGGATAGTGCATGGTGGTAGGAAAAATTATTATTATTATTATTATTATTATTATTATTATTATTATTATAAAATAAAGTGACTCTTCATTGAAGATGGCGGAAAGGTTTCATTGATTGGAAAATAAGATTTTACAATATAATATAGTTAATATTGTAATAATTTTCTGCGCCATATGATACATAAAAAATTTACATAAGGCGCCTAGTGGTTAATTGATTCAAAGATAATTTCTGAACGGATTCTTTGCCGTGCGCAGCCCGCACAATGCATTAAAAAACACACATATTCTTTGTTAAATATCTCTGGCACTGTAAATCGCAGCGGGATGAGCCATATGTCGTTCGAAAGAGCAGAATTAGGGCTTTCCAATGATGTACAGCTCGTGTCTGTGCACCAATGTGCTGCTGAGAAAATCATTTTCAAATACATTCACATTTTTGTCCGCAAGTCGGCAGCAATGCACACTTTTCGGCACTGTGACAGCACCTTTACCTTTGGCACGTAACCTTCAGACAGGCAGAATATAATCACCTCTGGTGCGAGAACAAAGGGAAACTGGGACACGATCTAGTTTACCTGTGAAAAAGGACCCTGATTATGACGTAAACATGTGGAGTTTTACTCTTTCTTCTTTTTCCTGTCAAAATAAGGGTCGAAATATATAGTGTTATGTTACGCGAAAAATTTGGACAGACAGTTTGATCTGTAACTTTCGGACCCAACAATGGCAACTTGGCTGAGATGGGACATTAACCGCTAGGCTACCACAGTCCCCAAATGAATAAAAAATATTGAAACCACATAACTCGATGGGTTAATGCAAACTCTTCAGCGAACAAACTTAAATATGACATATGTCTTTAATTTAATTCAGTTCCACTGAGTGCGAGTGATGGATGCTACTGAATTATTCACTTTGTAACTGAACATCTGCATATATATTTGTATAATTACTCACATTGTGTTATGACAATTAGTGACTATGCAAATGAATTAGACAGAAAGGAATCTGATTGTATGGCTGGCGGTTTACTAAACAGCTATGGCTTTGAGTTCAGCTGTAATCAATGATACACGTTTCCTCGTTCACCCCTTCACTTGTATTACAGGTGTTTTCAGTGGGTAATGACACAGTTCGCTTCTGTGGTGAAGAGGAGAATAACGATGAAAACTCCCCGAAGAAGAGCATTCTCTACTCGTCCACAAATTCTATGTCTGTGATCTTTAGATCTGATTACTCCAATGAAGGAAGATTCACTGGGTTCCAGGCTTATTATTCCACAGAAGGTGAGGAGCTTATATAGAAATGTTCCAGTCTTTGGTACAAATTTGGAGCTAATAAAGCACAAGTGTACTAAGATCTTTACTGAACACACTGATAATTTATTTATAACTCAAAAACATCTAAAGAAATAGTTCTTGTTGCTGTTGATCAGACTTGAATTAAACCCAAGGAGAAATTTTTGTAGGATTTCTTACATTAATACAGTTCTTCAGGTCACCATTCTAACTTTTTATTTCCTTTTTAAAAACCTTCTGTTAAGCTTCCATAGATGAAAACTGATACTGTAAAAACGATCCAATTTAAGACCTCATAATGCATATATTATTAAGTCAATGATTGCAAGATGCAAACTACCATTCTCCCTCCGCCATGCTTCACAGTTGGTTAGACGCTTGTTCCAGGGCCTTTTTACCTTATCATTTTACAGAACACAGCACCAGAAATGTGGACCATCCAGCTGGTGTGGAAACATGATAATTGACA
Organism: Loricariichthys derbyi; assembly: GCA_033118015.1. Lineage (NCBI taxonomy): Eukaryota > Metazoa > Chordata > Actinopteri > Siluriformes > Loricariidae > Loricariichthys > Loricariichthys derbyi. Next base: position 9,490 of record JAVSBU010280929.1, on the reverse strand, counting down.
TTTCATGATAATTCATGAGTCGTTTTTCACTTGCATGGTGTGCTCTTGGTGTGATCATTGCAGGGCTCTGCATCATGTGACTGCACACCCAGAACCAAACTTAAAAAGTATGCTGGAGTCTCTTCAGCATTTGTAGATCAAATCCAGAACCATACAAAGTGCAACAATTGGACTTAATAGACCCAGTAATCAAGGAAGCCCAAGTGAGGCTGATGTAGCAGCATGTCAGAATAAACTATAGTGGTTCAGCTGGTTCACAATGCTAAAAACACCCTGGATTGTATTCCGCCTCTGGTGAGGTGAAGTCTGTTGGTTACAGAGTTGTGTTTGAGTCCTGGCACTGTTATAATTTTACACGTTTGTCTCACAGTGAGACAACACATTTTAAAATGCAGTGGTCCCCAGTATCGGTGGTTTCCAAAGTTTTTATGCAACCTTTTGTTGAATATTTGACAGCTCATAGCTATATGTTTTGGCCACATTTAACCATATTACCTACCCCAAATATATATTAGACCACTAAAGCAATTAAAAATCAATTCTGTAGTGTTAATTTGTTTTTCATTTCTCATCCACGGCCCTTTAGTGTTAAGTTATTTACTTAATCCGTTCAGTGTTTTGCAGGCTTATTGTTTTGCCCGAGTTGTTCCCCTTTGATTTCTTGGCAATCACAGCTGTGCCCCTCTAAATTCTGTGTGCCCCAGTCCATAAAGTAGTCAAAGTACCCCTGTTTATTTAAGTGCATTTCTCCCAAGAGGTTTCTGAGTCTCAGAACTCCTTAAAGCGGGGCTCTGAGTTAGTCATATCCTATTTCGATGACCAGGGTTCCCCCACCTTTCATGCGTCTACTACATGGAGAGCATCATCAGCGCTAAACAGGGGATTGATGACCTTGTAGGCTTTCCCACGTTGGTCTGCAGTTGTTCTCAGTTGTTGGTTTTATAGAGCAGGACTCCCTTTCATCTCATTACTTTCATCTCACTGACTTTTGGTTGCCATTAGCATGATGTTTAGCTCCATGATGAATCAGCGTGTTCACCAAAGATGGAGTACAACTGTGTATTAGTGTCTGCAGAACGTCTGACTTTTTATTGACATCAGACCTGCAGTTTGCTAACTTCAAATGGATTGCAAAGTTATTCCTGTAATGATTACGTCAAATAATCAGTAACGCATTCTTATTTGAAAACCAATATTCTGCAAAAGCCCCTTTGGCATGCTCGTCAGAGAGAATGTAGCGCATGAAATGAAGGTCCTAATTGCTCCTTTCTGGCTGTGCACAGACATCAATGAATGCCTGATTACAGTGGACGGCGAGCCTGTGTGCGAGCATCACTGCCACAATTACGTGGGGGGTTATTACTGCACTTGCAAACAGGGATACCAGCTCCATACCAACAAAAGGGACTGCACGGGTAAGGATGGCACCCAGTCACGGAAACTGTGAACTTCGGTTAAATCGGAGACTCGATACGGGAGGCGAACGAGAACTTTGGATAAATAGTAGATGTTATTAACAAAGACCTGCAATTTGAGTTGTCAAATTTGTAACCATTTGCATTTAACGATTTATTGTCTTTGATTAGGCTGGAAATGTGCAGGTGATTTTTCATTATTATTTAAAATGTTATCTGTAATAACAAGCCAAAGCTGTTCATTTTTTGCTTTAAGTAGGAACAATAAATCTTTAAAACAACCCGACCCATTACTTGTCTATTATGTTTAGATATTGCTAGCTTTTAGTAGTGACTTGTGTAATATTGTTTTAAATTGAACCTTGTGCATTTGGCAACCGACCTAGACTCTTTCTCAGCTGTTTATATTTTGTGATACATCTGTTTATTGCCTCACAGGTGACCTTAAGCCATTCTGTCAGCAGCAGTCGATTGCCATAATATCATACAAACAGGGCAGGAAATAAAAAGGCTACTACAACGTCTCAGATAATGCATTAAGTCACAGAATATTCTTAGTAATGCATTGCGAAAGCACCGTGATCACACAGAGAACGTCCGAGTTGTTTTCATGCCTCCGTATGAAAAAACTGATCTCTGTCAGTCTGAAAGGTGAAGTTAATTACCCAGTGGAAAACTGATACCTGTTTTCCGCTTTAAAAGAGTGACGACGGTGGGTAATTAATCACAATTACCAGCGTAGACATGCCTCCTAATTATTATTCTTTGTTGAACAAAGTGTGACATCGCATCATGCAGAGAAATGGGGGCAATGGCCTGCATCTGCATTGCCTTAATTATATGAATTATCCAGCCTCGGCCACCTTCAGTAGAGCTTCCCCCTTTGTTACATTAGTCACCTGAAAATAAATTGCAGCATCTGGCGAAAAGACGCTGCTCACGACTCTACTGGTTGAAGCTAATTTGATATTAAATCATTTGATAGCACACGTTTTGTATGCAAGAGTCCGAGAACACATGATGAAATGACACAATATTCAACAAACCTAGATGATAAAGCATCTACCGGAACAACTTTAATATGAAATTTCTGTTTATTTAGTCGTACCATTAATTTTGAGACCTTATAAAACAGTAGTGGGTCGTCTGGCAACTTCTGTGCCAATTCTTATGGTTTTCCCCCCAATAAAGTAGGTTAGAATATATGCATTCAACTTTTAAAGTATGTTAACATTTTTTATTCAATTCACCACCAAGATCTAGGTTCAAGTCCCATCAGTGGCCAGGATGGGTCACACAGACACAATATTAGCCATGTCAAATGCTGTGTACCTTAACCCGTATGTACCTCCATCTGATCCCAATGAGTTCTGGAATAGGCTCCAGACCAACAGTGACCCTCATTTAAAACCGGGGGAAATGTACAACACATTTACTTTAACTAGGAACGCCAAAAGTTTTCCACAAGCCTCTATTCCCATTGATTTAATTTTCACTTCAAAGAGTCAGGAAATTGGCCAAAGGAACCATGAAACTGTATGTTATTTTGACTATTCTTTTTACATTTGTAGTGGAATGCAGTGGTCAGGTTTTGACAGATCGAACAGGAGAGCTGAAGAGCCCCGAGTATCCGTCCCCTTACCCTCGAATGAGTCAGTGTGACTACACCATACGATTACTGGAGGGCTTTCAAGTGAGCCTTGAATTTCAGGATCTGTTTGATGTGGAGACTCATCCTGATGTCCCCTGCCCTTATGACATCCTGAAGGTTAGTGGCTGCCAGCAGGTACTGATTGCTATTAAAGAGAGCTATCAAGCTTGATATCTTTTGCTCGAGATTTTGGTGTGTCCAAAAGGAAATACTACAAATCTTCTAATCTTATTGGCATGCTATTACATGGGGTGATTTGTTGCAAGATATTGGTCGTAGAGCTCATTAAAGCATTCGTGTGTACCCCTAAATTAACTCCAATATATAATCAGAAGTGAATAATACAAATTGGATAGTAAAAGCTGAGCATATCTAAAGGTAAATATCCAAGTGTGAAGGTCTGGTAGAGCAGTTATGGGGCCCTGCAGAGCACAAAATGAATTTTGGGATAGGTGGAAGACCTCTCTGTGGACCTAACCTGGCTAAATGGAAACTTTCACTGCGATGGGCAGGTGTAACAACTATCTGTGACATGTGCAAACTTCTACCACAACTTGACCAAGATCAGAGGGGATAAAGAAAAACATTCATTCATTCATTGTCTTATCCATGCATTCTTGTCAGGGTTGAGGGAAAGCCGGTACTCAGCCGGCAACACAGAGTGCGAGGCAGAAATGACTCTAGACGGTGAGCCAATCCATCATAGGTCTCATCCACTTACAGTACATGCTCATACACACATTCACACACTAAGGTCTTTGGAAACACCAATTAACCTAACAGGATTGTCTTTAGAATGTGAGAGGAAACCGGAGTACCCGGATACCCGGATTTATCCCTGGTTAACTTGGTCGGATAGCATAGCCAGAATTGAATGATCTTTTCAGTGAATTTAAAAATTTTCAAAAAAATTCAAAACTTCAAAAACTTTCAGAAGCCTTAAAGTAAGATGAGACGAACTTCTTTATTCAGGATTGTAATCACTGTTTCTAGACAGACAAATCGATTTTTCATGATTTCGAGCTATTTGCATGACCCACAAAATGGGCATATTTTTATTGATTTGTCAAAGTCAAGCCTGAAAGGTGTCCAGATACACAATGGCAACATCCAATCTTCATTACTATTTGGCACGTCAATGCACATGAAATAAAACTAAGATGATATGGGATTGTTGTTGAAATACATACAGAACAACAATTACAATTGTGGTGATCTATAAAGTATTGCCACTTCTATTAGGAATGCAGCTTGCAAAAAGTTTTCTTTGTAAATTATATTATAATGTATCACAGTAAATTGAAAAAACTATTTAAAAATTATTTGTCTAGCCAAAGAAACTTCTGCCTTTTCTTCATATGAAACTCAGATGGGTGAAAGTCAATGAAAGCCATGTACAAAGAAGGGGATGGATTTCACTCCTTGAGAAAGATGTTTCCAGGAATAACTGATTGTATCAATAAGGAATTAATTTTTGTTAATCCACAAATATTGGACTTCCTAACTGCTGATGCTGGGGCAGTCAGTAATGGAACATGGGGATAGATCTCAGATCATGGAAATCTTGAAAAAGCTGTATCTGAGAATGTGGAATCCATCAATGCTGGTCTTGTAATTTTTTTTAATTAAATAATTTCTTATCCAATATTATATTAATCATATTTTAAATAAGCAAGGGTTCTTAGACTTTACTGAATTATTTCTCATATTTGTACACTTATTTTTACTATTTCATTTTAACCCTAAGCCTCCTTCATAGGGCTGGGTGGGGTTACTGGTGCCAGATGTAGGAATGTGTGATGCCATTGCTGGGTTTTAAATCCAGGTCAGCACAGTAGTGGGTTACTGAATTGTGGCTGTGGTACCATAGCACCTATAGTAAGAATATTATTCCTCTTTTCACTCTTAATTGCTTAAAGTTCATGGTGTAATAATAAAAGCATCTTGAACTCAGAGCTTCTAAAATCTGCACTTAACACCATCCCTTTATTTAAAACCACTATCATGGATAGCAATAACTCCACATCCTCTGAGGCTTTATTCACTATTTCATGATTAAATACATCTATAACACGGGCCAGCAGCCTCCCACACATTATTATCACACAGCATAAAAACAGCCCTAGAGCTTACTTTTATTAGGCTCCTTTAAAAATGAGTAGTAGGAAAGATTGTTTTTCAATTTAATTAAAGATTGTGTGATAGCATTCAAAGTTATTTTAAAAGAACGTTAATTATGCATTTCAATTGACATATGTGCTCACTCAACATGTAGAATACACTTTATAAGACCTTTTTAACCTTTCATTAAACGGAAAAGATTTTATATTGTGTGGGAATAACATCACTTTCCATGGTTTGATTTTATCCTCAAGAACACGTGTTAATCCAGTAATATATGGTGGAAGAAGACAATAGACAAAAACAGTCAATGAGATTATCCTGTTAAAAATCTAAGTATCTCCAGAGTGTGTCATCAAGTTGTCCAAAAAAACAACAAAAAAACAACAACCCAAAAACAACAGAATCTGGATTTTTAAAGTTGAGGGCTTAGTTTTGCAGGTATTATATCAGATTGAAAGGTTAAAGACTTTCCCTTGTTAACACTTCACCATAACATCTACACACTCTGTCTGCGTAATCCTGTATATTTTTCAGCATATTTTCTCATTTTCTTTGTTTTAAGAAGATTGTTTTACTTAGTTTCATTTGTACTGTAATGTAAAAAAACTGCATTGCTACGCTAATCACCTGTTGCAAATGTTGTTAGGCCTGTTGAAACAGTTACTCTGAGTTTGTAGGTGGTGCTTAATCCTCAGATTATGTTCTTTATTTTTAAGGATAACACACTGTTTTCACCAAACTCCCTTCTTTTAATGCTAATGCTTTATAATTATTAAATTACAGTATTTCTTAGGTCACATACTTCCAAGGGAATATGTCGTGACTCCACGGGATTCTTAAATATTGGAGATAAAAACATTTCATTTGATCAAAAATCGACAGTTCGCCTTATAATCTGGTGCTCCTCATGTATTAATTCTGGTTGTACCTACTGACCTTGAACCGATTTTATGTGGTATACGGTGCTCAAAAAATCTGTCAAAATGTTTTAGAATGGCTTTGTTAGGAATGAAGCCGAAGCACTTGATCGATTTTTGGACCATTACAGCAACTGTAGTGAGGGGCCTTGCGTAATAATACGTACTTCAATGTACTTCAATGTTATTGTTTTGTTATACTTCGTATAACAAACAATATCATGGTGTGTTTGTTAGGACCCCAAAATGGCGCCTGTTAAGAGACATGCTTATGAAGCGGATTGCACACTCAAGGCTATCAGGTATGCAGTAGAATATGGGAATAGAGCAGCTGTGAGAGAATTCAACATTAATGAATCAATGGTGCTGAAGTGGAGGTAGCGAGATGATGATCTGCATCAAGTAAAGAAGACCAAACAGAGTTACCGCAATCACACTATCTGCATTTGGAGAAATCTAAATCACGTTATCTACACTGAAAGTTTTAATGAGCATCTAAACGCTGTCTTACAGGACCCGGCTGCAAAGTAGCATTGGGGAGAAACTGCTCGAGCTTTTTACTCTCCAGACTGAATTTAAATCCAAACAGACCATTTCCAAGGGAACAAATCGTGATGGCCACAGTTAGAGTACAAACGTGAACAGTGGGTTATTGAACAGCAGGTAGAAGCAGCTCTACGGTCTCTATTCAAACTTTCATGAAGGGTTGAATCATCACTAAACAACTAAGTAACAGCAATGAGACTGACTCGGATAATGACGAGAAAGATCCAGACATGCTTCATGCTGAAATCACCCAACTGTTTACCTCAGAAACAGAGGATGAAGAATTTGATGGATTTGTGGAAGAGGAATGAACTGAGAAACTGAGTGTATTGTTTTGTATTTTATCTTACAACTGAAAAATGTTGAGAGTTATTGTAAATAAATTACACTGAGGCACTCAACTCAGAAGACGTACGTGTGTGTCGAGTTGGGAGAGGACTCGAAGAGGTTTTATCTACAAGAGGGTGGCACTGCAGAAAAAGTTTGTGCACCACTGACCTAATCAGTCCCTCATTAAGTAGACTGAGGTGTGTCTGTACTGGAATTAATCAAATACTGTATGCATGGCCTCCCCGTGTCCATGTGGGTTTTCTCCAGGTACTCCGGTTTCCTCCCACATTCCAAAGACATGCGTGTTAGGTTAATTGGTGTCTCCAAAGTGTCCTTAGCGTGTGTGTGAGCTCTATGATGGATTGGTGCCGTGTCACCGGCTAGGCATCGGCTCCCCAGCGACTCTGACCAGGATAAGACAATGGAGGAATGAATGAATGAAAATGGCCAAATCTACATCCTTACTTTGCTCTTTTAAAGCCTTTGCTAAACAGATCTCTCAAATAGCCCATATTAGCACATTTGGTATGAGCTGGACAAATGTTCCTAGTTGTAAACAGAATAATTCAGCATCTATTTATGCTACACATTGCTCTAAGAGCACTATTCAAATATGATTAAGTGAAACATCTGAGTCACATCAGAAAGGTTTGTCAGCGACTGAGAGGGAGTTAACTGCGCATTAAAATAGCTTCTCCAATTAATAACTGAAGGATCAGTCAAAACAATTAGCACTTCATGTGTGAGCTGTTGTGACTCATTTCCTTTTTTTAAAAAAATGTAGTATTTATTTTCCTATGCAAATGTATTTGTCTATCCGGCTTTTAGACCAAATACTTGCTCGACAGCCATTAGAGTACTTCCAATCTGCTATTAGCTCTGCTAATCAATCAGCCGAAGGCACATGAATAAACAATATATGCTCTCTCATGCCTCCTAAAACTGCCTGTCTTTGTTTCTCCCAAAGGAAACGTTTACACGCTCTCCCCCTGCATCTATTCACAAGTCTAACCCGACTTAAATAATGTCTCCTTTGCCTCAAGATCACTGCAGGTTCACGGGAGTACGGCCCATTCTGCGGAACCACGGTACCGGCCAGAATAGCAACGGGCACCCACGAAGTGCATGTGACGTTCCGTTCAGATGACTCCGGGACAAACAAGGGCTGGAAGATAATGTATTCCAGCACAGGTAGCCTTTAGTCATTAGATATTAAAATTACTTTCAATATCCTTCAGCATTAGGTTGCTTACAGCAGGTGGGTTCCTAAATCTTACAGACAGTACAGTCTGGAATATGGTGTTGATGAATGACCTGTCACTCAGTACGGGAAATGTTTCTATGTTTAATATCCAGCCGTTTTTCTGTACAGACATTTTAGATGAGGCACAGAGAACAGAATTTAGATGTTGAATGAACTTAATGGCCTACTTTCCTCAACAGTCATATAAAAGAAAGCTGCAATTTCTAGCAATGCATAACTTCTTATTTATTGCTGTTCATCTCCCTCACAGCCAAACCTTGCCCAACCCCAGTTGCTCCTCGCCATGGCCGCATTCACCCCCAGCAGGCCCTGTACGTTCTAACCGACACATTCAACGTTACTTGCAATCTTGGTTATGAGTTAACTCTGGTAAATTAACTTTCATCTCACTTTTCTGCGCTTGAAATTGAACGGGAAAATGAATCCTTTGTGGTTTTAGGGAGCTTAAAGAGGCTTTAATATCTGCAGGAGAAAGACAGATTGCCTTCCTATCAAGCCATGTGCCTGAAGGGTGGATTCTGGGACGGACCAATGCCTCTCTGTACACGTAAGTAGCTTGAATTTAGAAAAGCATGAACTGAAACGTAATTGTCAACGGGAGCTCACTGATGGAGGTTTTATGATGCAATGGGGATGAAGCAGCTGTGTAGGAAGAGACCCAAAGAGACCCCAGGGAAGGAAAAGTGTCTCACGACCAGTACATTACGTTTTCAGGAGGCCAAATATGTGTACTGCCAACTTTGTTACCCTTCACGGTGACTGTAACCTGCAGAAAGTTTTTTTTTTTTTACTTTACTTTTGCTTATTTCCATGCTCATTAACATATGAATACACACGAGCCTATTGACGACAGATTAAGACAACTGGAAGAGTTTGGTCCTAGCTACCCGTTGTCCACTTTGACATGAAGACAAGACAGCACTTCTACTGGTTCTGTCCTAGACCAACGTTCAGTCTCCATATGGGCAACACCTGTCTCAGAGATTTGACCTGCCTCTTGATTAGACAGGTGACCTTTGTTCCCACACTTACATCCGTCCTTCAGTCTGCCGGCCCGGTCATTTGTCCCATGGCTGCCACTTGGCTGTTTGGGTTTTTCTCTCTGACCTTAGTTCTTTTAAATTCCTTGTTTAATTCCTACACCATGTTTGTTTCATTTACCTGGCATGTCCAGCCACTTAGCGAGCAGAATATAAATCTGAGTGCCGTGTTGTGCCAGACTCTTTTGCTTTGCCAAGTGGAA
>JAVSBU010280712.1:0-11494 GCA_033118015.1 Loricariichthys derbyi | reverse complement strand
AAACTTTGAACAAGAGTAACATTTATTAACAGATGCATAAATATTACAAAAAATATATAAGTTGCTCAATTAAAATATAATGCATCCAAAACATAAATATTAGGGCAAGTTATTATTCAAAACCTATGTTTAATATTTTGTGGAATAACCCTTATTTGCAATTACAGCTATTAATCATTGTCTATAAGACCTGATCAAGCCGTCACAGGTCCCTGGAATTATCTTGGCCCACTCCTTCATGCAGATCTTCTCCAAGGTGTCTAGGTTTTTCGGGCATCTCTTGTGCACTTTTATCTGGAGCTCCTTCCAGAAATTTTCAATTGGGTTAAGGTCAGGAGACTGACTAGGCCACTGCAACACAATCTTTTCCCTCTTAAACCAGGCCTTGGTTATCTTGGCCGTGTGCTTGGGGTATTTGTCTTGTTTGAAGATGAAATGATGGCCCATCTTACGATCCTTGATGGAAGAGCGGAGGCTTCTGGCCAAAATTTCCAGGCAGGCAGTGCTATTCATATTCCTATGGATTCAGTCCAGAAGGCCAGGCTGAGAAGCAGCCCCACACCAGGGACAAAAACTAGCCCCTAATGCAATTTTTTGATGATTGTACTCCTTGAGGTCCTGATTGTACTATTTTTCTGAGACAATCTGAAATTGTAGTCCAGCAAAAAGTTAGGCAGTTCTGTTCAGCCCCTGCAATGACTTTCTGTACTTCTTTACTGCCAAGGTTGAGAACTTCTATCCTGCATTTCAGCCTGTCAAATGCTCTCTGGTTCTAGAATCACTGCTAAAACTGTTAAAAATAGTTTATCTGCTTTTTATCCTACTGACAGGGGCTCTGTTTGGAGGCTCATAAAGGGATCAAGATCAACTACCTGTATTACATATCCCCTGCCTACTCATCTAGTAAAACTGTGTTTCAATTCTTTGTGACCTCTCATCACTAAGATTATAAACTCCTCATTGAGCCTTGATATTGTTCCTCTGGACCTAAAGCTTGCTGCCATCACCCCTGATCTAAAGAACCTTGGAATTCCAATAGATGATTTCAATAACTACTGCAGTTCCAGTGCGATGTGGACAACACCCAAATCTACATTAGCACAAAACCTCCTAATGTGTCGCCTCTTGATTCCCTCGTTCATTATTTTTCCGACATAAAACTTTGGATGTCTAATAATTTTTTGACTCTAAACAGTACCAAATCAGAAGCCATCCTTATTGAAACCATCCTCTCCTTCCACACTCAGCAAGTTTGGTCGGTCCACCATTTCTATTCTGGGTTTTGTTATTTCCTCGGTGGCACAGGTTAGAAATATTGGTGTCATTTTGGACTCAGTCCTTTCTGTAGAAGCCCATATTAACCACATCACAAAGATATCCTTTTTTCATCTCAAACACATCGATAGATTGCACGTTTCTCTCATCAACTCTGTGGCTGAGACACTTGTACATGCCTTCATTACTTATAGGTTTGACTACTGCAACTCCATGTTAATTGGGCTTCCTTCCAGTAGCCTCAAGAAGTTGCAGTACATACAAAACTCAGCAGCAAGGATTCTTACTCGTAGCCAACCATGGGAACACATGTCCCTCATACTAAAAGACATATATTGGGTTTGGTCCAATACCACATCCAACACGAAATATTGTTATTGGTTTTTAAATCCCTAGATGGTTTGGTACCTCCAAATCTTTTGGACATGATCTTTTCCCCACTGTCCACCTCACATGCTGCAGCCTGCTGAGGCTCAGCTGCTGTCGCTACAGTCTGCAAAATGACATAAGTTTGGAAATAGGGCATTCACGGTCCCAAGCTGTGGAATTCAATCCCACTGTCACTTTGGACCTGCACGTCACTCCCAAATTTTGAAAGGCTCTTATAAACACATTTGTTTGATATTGCTTTCTAACTTTTATCTATCTTATTTATTGTGTTCTGTTACTGTACATATGTTTTTATTGACTTTTGTTATATGTTTTTATTTGTAAAGCACCTTGTGTCTCTTGAAAGGCGCTAATAAAATTATATTTTTAATAGTTTTTCACTTTCAATATATGATTCAATACATTTTGTAAGGTATTTAATAATTTTATAAAATAAACTATGTTAATATTTTGCCCAACATTAGTTTAAGTGCTTTAATCATGTTGAAGGGTACAATTCTCTCAATACTCTCGTGCTCAATTTGGCATCATTTCCCCCATTATAAATTGGTGACTACCAGTACATATACTGTAACATATGAAAGATTGGGAAATTTAATATTCACAATATGAAATGCACACAGAACAAAATACCCACAATTATTGGGAATTACCCACAATTATTGGCACCCCTGCTAAGGAGTAGTGTGTCACAAATACATTCAGTTCTTGTTGAATTAGCTTAATCTGAAAAAAAAATCCAAGCTTTAACTGAAGTATATTTATTCTGAAAAAACCTAATTTAATGGAATCTCACGCCAAAATTACTAGCACTATTAGAAATTCTGAGAACCAAGATGTAGCTCAAGCATTAACTCAAAATATCAATTCTACATGTGACAAATGTCAAACTGAATCCCCTTACTTTTAAAAAGTGTTTGAGTGACTATGCCATATGATATGATGCCATTGGGGGGATGCTGAATGTCAAATTTCATACTGAGTGCCAGTCTGGTTTGACTTACACAGACATGGAGACTCTTGCTCATTAATGTGTAAGAAATAAATATAACACATTAAGTAAGACATCTGTACTTCCATTTCATTATATCATTTCAAATACTTAACTCTGCTAATATTCTTACATCTGTAGACATTTTAGACAAAAAAGAAAAAAAACATTCATATAAATGACAATTATAACCAGTTCTTACCTTTCCAATTGGCATGCCTGCATATTCCAGTTGGCTATTTTTAATGAAGGTGTAGAGTGGACTAGAAGGAACAGAGTTAAAGTCACCACAAAGTACCACAGGACAGGTGGTACCATTATCCAGCTGTGCCACTCGGCTGATCTCTGCAAGTAGTAGTGCCAGCTGTGCTAACTTTATATCGCCACGGCGTGGATTGTACAACAGGTGTGTTGTTGCCACACAGATCCTGTGCAATGGGACCACCGCATTTACAGGCTGCAGCAGCACAACCAAACCAACATTATCCCTGTTCAACAGTGGGATTCCATCACGATAAAACTCGACAGGATGAGAAGAAAACAGCATGAAACGTGATAGCTTAAACGCTACCATGCAGCCATCGAGCTTGTGGCCGGTTCGCCGTTTGTACTCACAATGGTAGCCTGCAAAAAGGAAACAAGGCACAAGTGCAGTTATCATGCTATGCTCCTATAAAAAGCGCATTTGCAATACAAAAAATGTTGCTCAAAATGAACAAATCATACTTTTTTATATAAATAACATTTTCAAACATCATCATCTACGTTGACAAACCCATTGTCTAACAATAGTTTTGAACGGCTTTACTTTTCTACCTACAGCTGTCAATTTAATTTCATTGTTTGGGAGGTTATGGTTGTACTTTATATTGTAATGTTTCCTATTAGAAGAAATATAGTGGTGCTTGAACATTTGTGAACCCTTTAGAATTTTCTATATTTCTGCATCAATATGACTAATGCTATGTTCACACATACACGGTTGCGACTGAGTTAACCGAAATAGTCCTTTTCTGGCTTTACCTGCAAAAATTCCGGTTCAATGAGGTGGAATCCAGGCAAAGCAGGTCAGTCCTTTTAAACACACGGTTATAAAGTTTTTCCTGCAATTAACAGGGCCGGAAGGGAAACGGATAAAGCGGTTCATTTTCGGTAAAGCTGACGGTCAGTTCGGTATTAAGGTATATAAAGGTGTAACAGTACGGGTGTGGAGGTAAACCGTACATATATATGGGTAGCATTTAGGAAGGTCAGAAAAATACGCAAATTTAGCTCCGCCCCCTTGGCAGAGGATGACAGATCAAGTTCAAGTTCAATTGGTTGCACACAGGACTCATTGTCTTTGGGCTGTTTGTATATCAATCACAAAGATGTAATAGCAATGGAAATAGACCAATTAAAATGCTCAACAGTGTAACACGTCTGTGACAATGCCACATTTCACTTTACGTGGTCATATAATGACACCTATTGGTCGTATTGGTAACAGGTAATGTACAAAATTACTCTTTCATCACAACAACTGGAGACGATATGCCTTACTTAAATTTTCGGTAAGATTTAAGCGTCCAGGTTTTTATCTTTGAAAATATGGCCACCCTAACCTACAGGTTGACTTTCGGTTATCCAGTAAGCATTTAGTAAAGGCCGGTTGTCTTTTGTAAGGACAGGCAGGCTCACGTCTTTCCAGGTCATCTATACGGTCATTACGTAATGTTATGGTTCTGGTAAAAACTCCCGTAATTATTCAACATGTTGAAACTTTTTGTGCGACCGGGATTTTTTTTCCTCGGTCTAGGCCACGGCCACAACCGGTTAATTCGTAAACATCCAGGTTTTGCAGAAACACTCCAAGATACAATTTGGAAGTTTTGGTAAGCCAAATCTTGGTTAACTCGGCTGCAACCGTGTATGTGTGAACGTAGCTTAAAGGTCCCCTCCAGTGGTCATATCTACTTAAGCTGAATGGATAGAGTCGAGTAAATAGTGTTGAATGCCGCTTGAACGTTTTTCTGATTCGTACTGTGACCTATTTTGACGCAGCCCTAATCCCATATTCTGACCAATCAGCTTGCGTGACCTGTGCTGCGTCAAAACAGCTAAGGTTGTAATTGGGGCCAAGTGTGCGGATGTTCATGGCTGTAGGTCTGACAATTATAGCCATAGCCCTACCAGGAGCCTCTGTGCCCTTCCGTGGCCCTGCAGGGCATCATGTCACTTCAAGGTATAATCAGGGCCAAGCAGAATTACAGCAATTACCCTTCGAGGGGCATCTGTGCCCTGTCAAGGACCTCTTGGGCTAAAAGGGCAACGCGGGTGTACCTCGGACGACATGCTCATTTTCATGATTGCAGGTACAACCCTGACTGAATTACAGTCATTTCCCTGCCATGGACCTCTGGGGCTTAAAGGACATCATATGTCCCATCAAAATGTACCTATGATCACATATCAATTTTCATGGCTGTTGGTCAAAAGCAGTCTGAGTTACAGCCATTGCCCTGCCAGACACCTCTTCACCAGGGCCCTAAGGGCATCATATTTCACCTCAGGGTGTACCCAGGGACAAGAAGAACAGTTTTCATGGCTGTAGGTCAAAATTTGACAGTTACAGCCACTGCTCTGCCAAGGATGTCTGGTACCTAAAGGGCATCATGTCTCAGAGTGTACCCAGGATCATGTATGTCGATTTTTGTGTATGTTTGTGTTGAGGGAGTGCATTTGATGCACGAGTGAGTGTGTGTGTGTGTTGACGGAGTGTGTATGTTAAGGGAGTGTGTGTGTAGTTGAGGTCGGTGTGTGTGTGTGAGAGAGAGACTATATTGTCAGCCTAACAGCATAGTTGTCTAAGTCATATTTGAACGTCTTTAGAAAACAAGAAAAATTTTTAGGAGGCACATTGGTATTTTTTATTGATATAGTAACAGAAAGTTCAACCACTTCTGATAGGCTGAAGACATAGGCAGTAAGGCAGGGTGATGCAGCAGTGGTGGGAGAGTAGTTAGGCAGATATCACAATTTGTCCAAAAAAATTACTTAGGCAATTATGCTATTAGGCTAACAAAGCACCTTGGAGAGCTGCCCCCATTCCTCAAATTTCACGATACACCAGGGCAATGCATAATCCAATCAGCAAAACACCTATAATCATGGTTCCGAATAGGTAGACATCCTCAATGTCCTCCAGACACACAACCTGTCACTTCTCCCACGCATCCATCGTGTAGCCAGCCGAAAACGTTCAGCAGGACAGGTTGGTTCTCCTGAACCCAGACTTCTCGTCGAAAAGACGGTGTCAATTGCGTTCAGAGACCACTTAATCAAATCCATAATTTCTCGATTCGAAGAACAGCACAGAGAGTCTCTCTCAAAGAATGAGACAATAGACTAAAACAGCAGAAGCAAAGCAGAGAAGGCAGGACAGGGCGAAAAGTGCGAATGCCTTCGTTGAGAGCAAGAGTGAAAGTGTGTCAATGTTTGTGGCTGTAGGTAAAAATCTGTGCCCTGCCAGTGACCTATGGGGCCCAAAGGGCATCACATCACCTCATGATGTAGCCAGATGCAAGTGTGCCAAACACTGACAGAATTACAGTCACTGCCCTTCCAGGCTGTGTTGAATTAAACTGATTGGACTTGATTAGGAAAGGCACATACCTGTCTAGATAAGACCTCACAGATCACAGTGCATGGCAGAGCAAATGAGAATAATGATGTCGAAGAAACTGCCCAAGGAGCTCAGAGAGAGAACAGTGTCAAGGCACAGATCTGGCCAAGGTTACAAAAGAATTTCTGCAGCACTCAAGGTTCCTAAGAGCACAGCAGACTCCATAATCCTTAAATGAAGAAGTTTGAGATGACCACAACTCTTCATAGACCTGGCCATCCAGCCAAACTGAGCAATCCTGGGAGAAGAGCCTTGGTGAGAGAGGTAAAGAAGAACCCAAAGATTACTGTGGCTGAGCTCCAGAGATGCAGTACAGAGATGGGAGAAAGTTCCACAAAGTCAACTATCACTGCAACCCTCCACCAGTTGGGGCTTTTTCTCCCCAGTGCAAAACTTACCTGCATAGAGTTTGCCAAAAACACATGAAGGACTGCCAGACTATGAGAAATAAGATTCTCTGGTCTGATGAGACAATGACTGAACTTTTTGGCATTAATTCTAAAGTGGTATGTGTGGAGGAACCCAAGCATTGCTTATCACCTGCCCAATACAATCGAAAGAGTGAAACGTGGTGGCAGCATCATTCTATGGGAGGACAACTGGTTGCAACTGAAGGAAAGATGAATGCGGCCAAGTACAGAGATATCCTAACAGAAAATCTTTTCCAGAGCCCTCAGGACCTCAGACTGAGCCGATGGTTCACCCTCCAACAAGACAATGACCCTAAGCACACAGCTAAAATAAAGGAGTGGCTTCGGAACAACTCTATGACCATTCTTGACTGGCCCAGCCAGAGCCCTGACCTAAACCCAATTGAGCATTTCTTGAGAGACCTGAAAATGGCTGTCCACCAACATTCACCATCCAACCTGACAGAACTGGAGAGGATCTGCAAGGAAGAATGCCAGAGTATCCCCAAATCCAGGTGGGAAAAACTTGTGGAAAAACTTCCTTTTTAATAAATTTGCAAAGATTTCTAATGTCTGTTTTCTTCTGTCAAGACAGGGTGGTGAGTGCACATTAATGAGAAAAAAAACATAACTTTTTTTCATTCTAGCAAACGGCTGCTATGAAACAAAGAGTGAAAAAATTAAAGGGGTCTGAATACTTTCTGTACCCACTGCATGTCACCTCAGGGTGTATCCAGGGACAAGAAGGACAATCTTCATGGCTGTCGATCAAAATCTGACCGATTTATCCCAATTTCCCTGCCAGGGACATGTGGAGCCCAAAGGGCATGATATGTCACCTCAGGGTATACCTGGGGTCACGTGTGCCAATTTTTGTGGATGTAGGTAAAAATCTGACCACGTTGCAGCCAGTGCCCTGCCATGGGCCTCTGTTACATGAATCATTTGAATAAATCTTTGAAGAAAATCGTCAACAACTTTATGCCTGAACAAAAATTCACAATGCCAAAGCCACCCATGCTAAGAGAAAATAAATGACTGCTCCTACACAATGTCAGCTTCCCTTATTACTGGACTGCAAACAGACATGCAGTCTTATACCAACTTGTGCAACTAAATCTAATTACAATCAGTATAACAATTAGAGTGAAAAATTTCATCTTAATCATAAATACATTTCAGAATTAATTAGTATTTGATTAGTACTTGGCATGTTTAATACACTAGAAAATAAGGCTGTTTTGTATATATTACTCAAGACCTGAACAGACTTCATTCATATTTTGAATTATGATAAAAATACATTTTGAAAAAAAATAATGTGCCTTCATGAAATCCTGACACTGCTTGCATCCATATTGAAGATTGATATACAAGTGTGTTTTTTCAGTAATCTCTAAAAACAGAGATTACTGAATCAATCGATGTATTCTGTATTTAAAGAACATACCCAGGACCTACCAGATATTTAAGAAAATGTACATTGCACTGACTGTCATTAATTGAACTGCACCTGTTGAAGTGGATAGATGCATTCAAGTCAAGTTAGATTTCTGTTAAACAAACTATGAAGAAAGAGCTTTACTAAATTGTGCCAGTTTCACCAAACAGTCTTGTTGGTTTTTCATATGTCTATTTCAGAACCCAGGGATAATCGATTGCCAGTACTGCAGTAATGCAGGATACAGCCAGACCCCTTTTGTATTCATAAATCTCTATGCTTCACTAACCAATTACAAACAGGCATCTTCACACCCACCCTGATGGATCTGGTCAATCGATTTTTTAATTACAAAGCAAAAGCCAAGAATCTGAAAATCATATAAGGAGTTATTTTTTTCAAATCTCATTCTAAAAAGCAAAATTATAAGCTGAGTAATTAAAAACGCAAATGAAAACCAACTTTTTGTTTAATCTACCTAATAAATAAATGAATATTTAAAACCAACTCTTGCTATGCAACAACAAGTACAACATTCACTTCATGAATTGTAATATGTTACTAACCTAGTGATTCAAGACTGGGTTTGATCTGCTTCTTATAGTGATCCTCTTGCACCTCCTGAAGACACATTATCTATGCACACACAGCAAATTTACAATGGCTACACCAAACACTGTATAATGTGTCTTCAGTAAACAAAAATGGCTTGATTTTGATATTTTTACTTATATCACTCATTTCAGAAAGTGAAATATATATCACTATATTATATATAACATATATTATATAGAGTGAAAATTTCAAGCCTTTATTTCTTGAAATTTTGATGATTGTGGCTTACAGATAATGAAAACCCATAATTCAGTGGCTCAGAAAATTAGAATATTGCATAAGATCCACAGCACTTCAAGAACCACTATGAACAGATGAATCCAGACATGGGCTACAAATGTCACATTCCTCTTGTCAATGCATTCCTGAACCAGAGACAATGTCAAAGCATCTTACCTGGGCTGTGGAGAAAAAGAACTGAACTGTTGTTCAGTGGTCCAAAATCCTCTTTTCAGATGAAGCTAAACTTTGCATGTCATTTGGAAATCAAGATCCCAGAGTCTGGAGGAAAAGTGGAGAGGCACAGAATCCATGTTTCTTGAAGACCACTGTTAAGTTTCCCGAGTCAATGATGATTTGAGGAGCCAGGCAATTTGCTGGTATTGGTCCATGGTGTTTTCTGAAGTCCACAATCAACAAGACTATCTACCAGGAAATTTTAGAGCACTTCATGCTACCTTCTGCTGACAAGCTTTATGGAGATGCTGCTTTAATTTTCCGGCACGGCTTGGCACCTGCCCACACTTCCAAAGTTACTAAAATCTGCTTCAGTGACCACTCTCGGCCTACTGGCTCACTGTAGCCAAGGGCCTGGATACTTCTACGTTCCCAGGGACACTGTGCTTTTATCTGGGCATGCAGCATCGGCATTCTGGGGCCCTGGTTCTCACCCCAACCAATGGGCTGGATGATTTTACCTTCCCAGGGACATAGCGCTTTTATCTGGGCACGCACTCTCGGCCTCCTGGAGACCCAGTTCTCACTCTCTCCAGAGAGATCGAGGCTCGTATCTAACCAGACTTTCAATGGATCGCAGCGATGGAGCTGCTTTGCCACTCATGACACCCTGACCCAGAATCAGGTCGTTTATGAGTCATTTAGCACCAGGTTCGAGACAAACTTGCGGTGCGCAATCGGAGAGGGTGCAGCACTCGTCCGGCCCCAGCACGACCCATTAGGGAAAGGCTCTGCTCGCTGGGGTTACTGTGCTTGAATTGCCAGCAAACTCACCTGATCTAAACCCCATAAAGAATCTATGTTATATTGTCAACAGACCAAACAATGTAGGTGACTTGAAGGTGCTCTCAAAGCAACCTGGGCTATCATTACACCTGAGCAGTGCCACAGCCTGATCGCCTCCATGCCACACTGCATTGATGCAGTAATTCAGGCAAAAGGAGGTCCAACCATTTATTGAGTGCATATAAATGAGCATAATTTTCAGAAGCCTGACATTTGTTTCAAATATCTTATTGTAATTAATTTTATATAATATTAAAATTTTTTGAAACACTGAATTTTAGGTTTTCATGATCTGTAAGCCAGAATCATCAACAAAAATAAAGGCTTGAAATGGTTCACTCTGTGTAATGAATTTACAAAATATATGGATTTCACTTTCTGAAATGAGTGACAAAATATTGAACTTTTTCATGATATTCTAATTTTTTGAGATGTACTAGTACTTACATACTCATGATGACTAAAATACTTTAATTACTTACATCTGCACTGTGTAGCTCCAACTCTTTCATTATGTTGGTGAATCTGTGTTTCCAGTCCAATATACGAGGATTACAATGTTTGTAAAGGTAAGGATTGCTAAGGAGCAGGTCCTGAGACAGAATATTGTAAGACATCACAGAAAAATCTAATGCTTGAGAACATATATTTTCCTTCGGCCCATAACTACAAAAATCAGTGGAATCCTCCCATTGTCGGTTTATCTCTGTGTAAAATAAATGAAAGATTTATGTTTAAGATATTTTCTGGTATCTGAAAAACTGTCAAGAACAAAGATCAAATGTAACACACTCAACACTTAACTCTGCAATGGAAAATAACATATTGTATCACCTGTTTTAGTTCGTGTGTATTCAGAACTTGGTGGAAACTTTCTTGAAGAAAATGGAATGCCAGCTGCATTAGAAACCCAAGCCGGACTCTGTTCCTTGCTCGCTCTTGGAGATGAATGCACACTTTCACATGATTCTTTATGGTCCACACTTTTTCTCCTTTTGAGAGGTGGCTCTTGATCAGAGTGCTCCATGAGGCTAGAGGTAAGGTAAAGATGTCTTTGCAGTTCAGTCCTGGGCAAAACACCAGGGCATATCAGCATGCTCCAAAGAAAAAGAGTTGGCTTTCTTAGTAAAATGAAGATGTTTCCAGCTGTAAATAATGATGGTAGAGGTATCCAACATGAAAACCTAGGGTGGTACCAGTGTCTCCAAATAGCAAAAGTAGTCGAAGCAGAGCCCACTGCACTCAGCCGACGGACAAACATTGGTTAACTGTAAAGACAGGAGAGATAAAACTCAGAAGGATCATTCAAGTAAACATAGAGGTGGAGGAATAGAACGAGAAAAGGAAAATAACACAAAGAATTAAGAAACACAGGACATGATGGCAAACCGTCCTTTTGTGCCAATAGATGGTATTCACATGAGATATGCCTTGATGTTAAGATTGGCATAAGAGCTGTATCTCTG
>JAVSBU010280711.1:0-18560 GCA_033118015.1 Loricariichthys derbyi | reverse complement strand
TAGCGGTCATTTATTTGTATTTTTTTGCTTTGATATTGTTCTGAATATATGATACAGTGTCCTGCTTGGATGCTGGGTGATTTGGTGTAATGTTTTTAGCCATATAGTGCACACTGATTTGGCTCCTGATATTTGCGAATTGAAAAACAATTCTCAAGTGAAATTTAATCTTTATTTTTATTTCCGCCGCCGTATTCAGGTTTTCTTCACAGAAATTCGCCAGCCAAGAAATAAAAAATCTGGCCTAGAATAAAATAAACTTTTTTCCATTGATTTTTTTTTTTTTCTTCGTGAGGACGTTAAGGGGTTAATGAGTGAGTCCATAGTAAGTTTGAAATTTTTGGGTGCAATTGTTGACAATATGGCCAAAAAACAGGTCACACCCTCTAATATTTCTGTCGAGAGATTAATTTTTCCCCAAGATCTTGTATTGATGATGAGAGATTTGGACCCACAGCACAAAATCCCCAGCACATCTGGATTGGTCTCTGATACCTCACTGTGGTAGGAGAGCACTGTTAGAGAAATATTATACACTTATCAGGAATAACATGAAAACCGTTGAGAGGTGACATAACACCTACACGACATTTATGTAGAAGTTACTTTGACATTTACCATCTATCTAAACATTGTTGCAGACCAAGTACTTCATAATAATAGTATTGATAATGGCAGTAGCCTATTCAGAAAAATAATGCAGCCTGTCCCACTACAGAAATTATTCAGAAAAGGTTTGAGAACTTTGACAGGAGTTTAGGGTTTTAAGCTAGCTGCCAAATTCCCCAGATCTCAATCCAATTGAGCATCTCTGGGACGTGCTGAACAAACAAGTCCAATCCATTTAAAATCCTCACAGAACTTAAAGGATCTACTGCTAACATCTGGGTGCCAGATGCCACGGGACACCTTCAGAGGTCTTACTGAGTCCATACGTTGACAGATTCTTGGTGGCTGCTTCTGATTTACACCTGGTTTGACCAAAATTGGCCACCAGTAATTACCCAAATATTACTAAGCCAAATGTTCATAATTATCTGAACCAATTCAATTCATTTACATGTTTCATGCATTGCATGTGCAGAGTGAAACATACTTGCATAGGAAAATAAGCACAATGTCTTAGTACATCTGGCCTGGCCAAAAAAAAGGTCACAAACTAATATTTTGTTGGCCCTCCTTTAGCTTTTATTATGGCGCGCATTCGCTATGGCTTCGTTTCTACAAGCTTCTGCCGTGTCACAACACTCATTTCTGTCCAGACTTGCATTAATATCCAGCACATGCCAAAGATTCTCAGGTCTAATCTGGACTCTGTGGTGGCCAATTCATGTGTGACAATGATATCTCATGCTCCCTGAACCATTCGATGAATCCTGGCTTTGGATCATCTTGGAATATACCTGTGCCATCAGGGAACAAAAATCCATTGATGGAATAACCTGGTGGTTCAGTATATTTAGGTATCAGCTAACCTCATTCTTTGGGCTCATAGCATTGCTGAACCTAAACCTGACCAATTGCAGCAACTCCAGACCATAGCCCCGCCCCCACAGGTGGTGACCTTTTTTTGACCAGGCAGTGTATATGTGTGATGTAAATACAAATGCTGTTAGCCTTTGCCCCTCCTTTGTAGACCAGCGTTGATGTAAGGCCAGGAGGATTGAGGTACAGTTAGGGCTTAGGTGATAGTGTAGGGGAAGCGAGCTTCCCTTTGCACTGTTGACCCCTCCCCTCTGGGCTTGTTTTATATCCCCATGTGGTCGTCCAGGCAGAGCCAGACTTAAAGGAAGCCCACAGCTTAGGGCCTGTTCCCCTGCACCTCCCTTGCAGTACCTTGCCTCCCTCGTTCCCCACGTGGTTGGTCGGCACAGTATACCGGCTGTAATAGTGGGTCCATGCCATTTGGGGAGCGAGCTTGTGTCTACGTGGTTGGCCGGGTGGTACACCGGCCGTAAAATCAAGTCCCCACTCCGGGTTTGGCCGGCGGAGTACACCAACCGTAAAATCGGGTCCACTTATCTCCGGATGTGTCCTTGCCATCCCTGTGTGCCCTACCTTTGCCGGTACCGGGGATTTGTCAATGTTTTGTTTGTGTGCCCTTTTCTCTTATTTTTAATGCTATTTTTGGATTTTTTTATCCATATTTTGAGTTAAATAAAATATACCGTTATTCATGAAGCTGTCTTGTACTTGCTTCCACCTCGCCCTCTACATCATGGCAGGAAATCTAAATTTGTCTTATATACGGTTAATTCAAGTCTGAATGACAGAAAACTAGTACAAGTGAACCCTTGTGACACCTGCTGACAAAAAAGAGAATTACAGTCTTGAAAAACAGAAAACGTAGCGTTTCGCTTGCGTTCATTTTTGGTTAATGTTTACAAACACTATATATTCTATGTGTTTTAATTAATATTATTGTTTGAACCAAAAACACTATGCATAAATTAACTAAACTACTATGTGATTATGGTTTGCTAGTTCGTTTGTTTACTTGGTTTATTTAGCATCATAACGTCATATCAGCACACATTCTTGATAATAACATGGTTTTATTGATACACTTTAATCAGTACAAGTTTAATTTCAGATACATTTGTGGACAATTTAGTATCTCCAATTCATTTAACTTGCATGTTTTTGGACTGTAGGAGGAAACTGGAGCACCCGGAGTAAACCCATGCATACATAGGAGGACATGCAGACTCTAAATCAAAAGGACCCAGACCAAGGTCATTCATGCTGTGAGACATCAGTGTTATTTTGTTTTATTGATTATGTTTTCCATAAATGTTATCGCATGTTATATGTTAGCTTCTGTGTAATTAAACTAATCTAGTAAGTAAACTTAGTAGTAAATAAAGTAGTATTTTGTGCTGTCACTATAGGTAACATAGTGATTTATGACTCATACAAATATTATGAAACATTATAAGATCCCTCATAAGATAATTGTACCATGGCCACTGAAAAAAGACAAATAGGCCATTTTTTTTCAGATTTGTCAGACTTATCCAGTTTAGTAACATGCTACCTAGAAAAAGAAGAAACATTTGCATCAAACTTAACCTGTTAGTGCATGTACCAAAAGTTATAACAATGGCCATGACAACTCACCAGCTATGAAGTCATGAAATTTTATAGGCACTGTCATAATATACACTGCCTGGCCAAAAAAAAAAAAAAAAAAAAAAAAAGCGTTATGCCCAAAGAATTAGTTCAGCTAATACATGAATATACTGAATGACCAGGTTATTCCATCAATTGATTTTTTTCCTTGATGGCACGGGCACATTCCATGATGACAAGGCCAGGATTCATCGGGCTCAAAATGTGAAAGAATGGTTCAGGGAGCATGAGAGATAATTTTCACACATGAATTGGCCACCACAGAACAGACCTGAAGAATCTTTGGGATGTGCTGGAGAATACTTGCAGTGGTCCAGATCTCCCACCATCAATACAACATCTTGGGGAAAAAGTAATGTAGCTCTAGAGAGAAAACGTTTTGTGACATTGCAATAGCTTGAGGAAACAATGCCACAGCCATGATCAAAGCTAAAATCGATCCAACAAAATATTAGCATGTGTGACCATTTTTTTGGCTGGGCAGTGTATATACCGTGGCCACAGAAATACTTCTTTATGATTGTCAGCTCTCACAGGTCTCTGTTACTTTGTTACTTCTGGACAAATACAATACATTAACAATGTAACAAGTGATAGCGGAGTGAGCACACCAGTTTCACCCATAGCGCCTTTGAGGGCAGTAGGGACAGAGTTAGAATCCCCTCTTTGTAAAAAGGGGCGGTGTAGAGCTTGGAGGCTCAAGGTACATCAGGGTTTAGATGGGTAGGGCAGGGAAAGCGCGCTTCCCTCTGCAACATCCCCCAGCCCCCTCGTGCCCTCATGTGGTCATTTGGCCCATGACCTGACAGCAGGGGCCATACGGCAGCGGTGAGGAGCACTCCCCCGTAGGTGGCCGTCCAGCACTTTGTCCAGACATGAACGAACCACACACCTTTGGACTTCAGGAGATGAGATGACCATGGGGCTATGGCGCCGCCCAGGGTCCCTGTGCACCCCTACCATGCCCTCCTTTGTCCCTGTGTGGTTGATCGGCGGGGTCCCTCCGGAAGTGACCTTGTCATTCCGTGCATCCCCGCTTATCCTGGGGGTTAGCCGGTAAGGCTTTTTGTTTCTTTTATTATTATTTTATTGTGGTCTCAGTTCTGGTTTATTTCATTTATGTGTGTTATGAGTTAATAAATCTACCATTATTCAAGCTGTCTGCATTTGGGTCCTCTCTTTCCCACCTCGCCCCCAACTCATGACATATGGATCATCAAGAAATGTATGCTTTATATTATAAATGTGTTACAAGTTATTGTTCCTGAAATAGCAAAGCTCAGTAATTAGAAGGGGTGTCCACATACATTTGTCTATATAATGTGTTACTCTACAAAGTTCCAAGTTTTCCTGTTACACATTTAAGTTGTAGTGTGTATAAAGTGGAAGCTTTAAATGAAATAAACACTCACATTTTGTGGTAGAAACAGTACTCTAGTGATTTCGCCCTGATTATATTCGAGGCATTTTTTTTTCTGAGGTCTGATATTGAGTGAATATTCTTCAAATGGGGTACTCAGACACTCACTTGGAGGACCACTTCATGTTAGAAAAATAAAAATTAGGAAAAACAGCATTACAAAAATAAAGTGACTGAGCGGTTGGTCCATAGGCTATTCTACTTCCACACTACAAACTTCACATTAATTTCGACCGATATTGCACAGAGAGGGAAAGACCTCTTCTTATATGGTTCAAATCATTGCACACTAACTTAAAGGTAGGATTCCAGCCTGGACACATCCAAACTCAGATGTTCCTCATCCAGTTAGCAGAGACCAAGCAGGATGGGAGTCAGCAGATATATTTAGAGTCTGATGTTCTGTACACAGCATGAGCGTCCTAAAAGCAGGTGTGTCCACAGGGCTCGATCGAAGGCACAGATTTCTGGATGAGTGATAACAGGGCTTGAAGAGTCATGATGGCCAAACGTTCCTCGCAGTTTTCCTTCTCATGGGTTCTGCTGAAGAAAGAGCACGAAATGAGATGCAATTACAGAAACAATGTCAGCATTTGCCCAGCCAATATATTAAAGAGCAGCACAAATTTAGTAATTAATGCCTAGAAGTAATTTAAAGTACTTCTACTTCATCCACTGCAATTTGGATTGTTAAATTCCACTCATACAGTACTGTGTGAAAGCCTTACCCACTGTGACCCTGAGCAGAAAAACCTGAGAAACTGGAACATGGTACTCAACGTCTATTTAGAGTTAGTTAGGCCACGCTTATTTTATTTATTGGTTTACGGAATCGCCGATCATGAAAATTGCAAAATTGAAAAAATTTCTAGTCCTAATTTTTCAGGTAAAAAATCCATAATCCAGCAAATAAAATAAGCGTGGCCTTAGGGTATAAAACAGTTATTGATTAGTGTCAATTATTGCGATGTACCTAAGCAGTTAAATAATCTCTTAACAGAACATCTCTTAATACCTGCTACTGCTTGGCCTTTGAACTGATTTACTTGTACAACTAACTGAAGATTGACTCTGACCTACTTTTACATTTATGTCATTTAACAGACGCCCTTATCCACAGCGACTTACAACTGACACACATTGTCTTACAATCTAAGCATCTTGCTCAAGGACCCACTAGTGGCAGAGGTGGCAAAGGTGGGATTTGAACCCTGGACCTTTGTGTTCCACATTCCCTACTTTTAATTGCATGGTCACTGGGTTCTTACCACAATATCAGATCAGACTATACATAGAGTAATTAAAATGCACATACTTGTGCATTCCCATTGAAATTGGGTGACCACCATGTGTCCTATTTCACCCACCCATTACTGGAATCTCAGTTGATTTTAATCAGATGGCAGATGGTCAGCAACGGCCGGGCCTGCACGCTACAGTCACTGCTGTATTTATGAATGATTGCACAGTCTTAGGCATTAGGCTGGATCAGTTTAATCCCAACCAGCATATGCAAACAGCTCGGGAAACCAAATCTGAACAGACAGCTAGCTAGCAGGGCACTGGTGATTCCACTTTTCTGTGTTTAGCCTCTAGGTTCTTCAACCCACCCAAATATTCTGCTGCTAAAACACACCGCAGATTTTTAAACAATATAGAATTTCAGATGTTTCTCTATTAATATTAAATATTTGTTATCCAACTCAGATGTTCCCAGATTTTTGAAGAGGTTATGTTCCAAAAAACCCATTGTAAGTTGAAAGTATTGTAAACTGGTTAGTTTAATATATACTGTATGAATCCTAATGTTGTCATGATATGGGGGTGAGGTGCAAAAGGAGGACTCATACGCAGAGAGCTTCCTGAATAAGGGTAGATTTTATTTAACGGGAATAAGGAAACTGAAGAGAACGGAAGCAAAGTAATAAATAAAAGCCTAAAAAAAAACAACACCAAAAACGACAAAATGGCAAACCTGTCACGAGCGGGGGATTTAAACATAAAGGACCCACAAGCAGGACAGCGTAAAATAACAATAATGTTTATTAAACAAAACCAGATACACAACAGAACCAAGAACAGACCCAAACCAGAACTAACTGAACCAGCTTACCCACGGAGATCAGCGGAAGCTAGGGTGTACGGGATCCACGAGTGCATGTCCCAAACATGGCAACACCAGCCAAGAGGCCCAGAGCACCTGGGCGGGTAGGCACCTCGACCCTAGATGCTCACGTCACCTTTTACGGGTGCTGAGCGCTACCCAACCAGCCTGTGAGTCGTGGGGAGTGCCTCCGTCCAACAGAGGGAAATCCTCCTTTCCCTACACTGTCTGGGGTACCTCGAATACCTCTGGGCTCCAAACCATACCCCTCCTGCCCTCTATGAAGGACAGGAGGTACCTTCATCCCTGCCAAACACACAATGGGATGGGGACATGCCTTGGACCAGGTCAAACAGGATCTATAAAGGAATCACAACACAGATTAGTCTAGGTACACCACTAGCTTCACCATAGCACACCACTGTGGACAGATCTGGAGCTACGAGTGGCATGCTATCCCTCGTGACAGGGCAAGAAGCCTCAATGCTAGCTTGATGCACCAGATCTGTCACAGCCTATTTAAAGACCTTATCACAGGTGCATGTAATCAGGCTGTGCTATGGCGCAGCACCGCCAGATGGCACTAAGTACTCTCTACATGTGGAGCGGCCACCGATCACGAGGAAGACTGTCTTAAAGCACTAAGAAGACACCCTCTTAGGACTTAGGACACGTCCAGTAGTGAAGTGGACCTGATTTTACAGCCGGTGGACCGGTCCGACCAACTATACCTATATGGAGACTGTTTTTACAGCCAGATGTCCCGAACCGGCCAACCACTGGGACACATGGGAGGCCCAAGTGAGGTCCGGCAGGGTGCAGTGCAGGGACAAGGCCTGGGCACTGACCCACCTGTGGGTTATGGTCAAATCCTGGGTAGACTATTGCCTGGCCCCTTTAGGTGTGGCCGGTGCCAGCCACCCTCTACAAAGGAAGGGTGGAATCTTTGTCCCTCACCTTCTCTGGTACCAAAGAGTGAGACTGGTGCATGTACCCGAGAGCGCATCCCACGACTGCGTGCATAAGTGCGGGATAGGTGTACCAGGCTCGGGACATGCCTAGCGTGTAGTGATGGAACCACGCATCTACAAAAATACGCTCCATATCAGTTGTGTGAGCCGCGGAGAATCAAAGTGATCGCCAGGCTGACAGATGGCACAAACTGTGGCTTACTGTTAACGATGACCCGGCGAAGAATGATCTGCACGGCTTGCCTCTTAAAACGCCACTTCACAACTGATGGTAATGGCGTCTGCAGCGCCGATCGCGCATGTACAGATGCTAAAGCTTTGCTGGATTCAGCCATGACAAACAAATGCATGACTGGTGTGACACCTGACAAACGTAGCCTACTTTAAACATGCATAAAACACTTACATTAATCTACAGTTGGGCAAAATCATTAACACAAAACCCTTTTTATAATAAGGTGTTGAATATCTCATGGAGTAAATTCAATAATGTATTGTAAGTGAAAAACAAGAACAAAATAGTTAGTCCATCAGCAGTGTTGCTCAGTTCAGTCAGGTGGCTGCTGCCTATATGCATGGCATCAGTGGGAGAGTATTGTATTATGCATCGCTTGTCCAGGACACAATTCAAAATTCAGAATATGGTTTCTGCTTAATGCATATTTATGTGCCAGGTTCCCATTGTAAACTCAAAATATTGTAAACTGATCCAACCTAATGCATCATACATATCATTCCACACTCAAGCAGAGTTTTACAGTAGAAGCAAGGAGGTGTACCTAATATAGTGCCTAGTGAGTGTATATAGTAGGTGAACCAGGTCAAATGGCCATTAAGTGCATATGGTAGATATAAGTATTGGCCAGTCCATGCTGCATTGAGTGCATTTTTGCTCATGGAAGAGAAAAGTATACACACATAAAATAGAACCACAGGTTTATGGAATAATTTTAAAGAAATGTATCATGGAGACATAGGGCGAATAAGGTTTAGTTTGATAGATTGTCATGCACAACATCCTGGCATCTGATTGTGAATCTCAACACCTTGTAGACCTTTGTGAACCTACACGAGTCCTCTATCAGTCTCAGCCTGCAGCCGTCAGTACACCATTAGTGCTGCTGCCATTTCAGTACCTCACCCTGCCCATACCTCGCCTTTATTCGCTCTCTCTCAGGTCACTGAGCCTGAAGAAAATGCTATCTTTCATGCTGTTGCGCAACACATCCTGTCATCCTCTCTTTAATCTCCCAGTCCTACGCACAAAGAGGACGATGCTTTCCCTCTGGGCGGTGACTAGCCAGTGCGAATGTTAAGTGCTCACCGCTACCAGAGGGAAGGTGGTCGTGTCCTCCAATGCTGCCGTTCCCTAACCCACATCCAGTCACTACATGACAAGGATGGAGATTACTGGTTAGTTAGACTCAGAGAGCCTACCACAGAGATATGGATTTTGATTAATCAGCTTTAATTCTTGAGGCATTAAATATGCCACGTTTATACTGCTGCATTTCTGTATTGGAAGACATTGACGTTGTGCATTCCTGTATAAGAGTAAAGTATCCAAAACCAGAGGCATCACATTAATGTTTAATGGGTTATTCGGAACTGTTGATGAGTAAAATAATCCAGATGCAATAATAAAGTTCCTTTTCTGTTTGAATTATACTCCCTTGTTTTTCAATGCTTCCTGCTGCATGTACCAGCAGCAGGGCCATTGACAGACTTGCTGGGGCCTGGGACATGAAAGCTTCACATGGGCCTCCCCAATTTTCTAGATTATTTCAGTAATAATTATAAATAAATAAATAAATAATAAAATATTAATTAAAATAATAATAATAATAATAATAATAATAATAATAATTATTATTATTATTATTATTATTATTTAATTATTAATTATAATTAATTGCTATTAATTATTATTATTATCATTTAATTATAAATACATAATTATTTCTAAAAAAAAAACTGCTGCTCTTCTGGGCTGTTACAGTCAGGGATAAAAAATGTAGATCTCTTCACCATAAACGTATTGGGTTTTAAACTTTACGGAGCTACAACGTTAGCAATTGTTATTTATTTACCGTCATCTGTGGGCTCACCGGAGTCAAGCCCTGCTGTACCTTCCTGCTCGCTTATAAAAAAAACCTCTTCATATACTTTCTTTCACTTTTAAGATCTTCCTCTCTTTTCAAAAAAAGTCCAGGTGCTGTGCGCCGGCCACAGTGCAGGATTAAACCATTTTTCTGTCGAACGCAGTTAAATGAAAATATGAAAATAAGCAAACAATT
The DNA here is from genome assembly GCA_033118015.1 of Loricariichthys derbyi. Classification (NCBI taxonomy): domain Eukaryota; kingdom Metazoa; phylum Chordata; class Actinopteri; order Siluriformes; family Loricariidae; genus Loricariichthys; species Loricariichthys derbyi. The sequence goes on along the minus strand of JAVSBU010280711.1, from coordinate 8,636 downwards.
AATACTTTTCAATTATTGAACTGCTTTGCAGTGCAAAATTTGATGTTAATGAAACAATCTGAGATTATATTAAAAATGATAGAATTAAAATATAAAAGAAATTAATAGGGCTCATTTATGACCTCCAAACACTTTGTGTTACCAATAAGATTTAAAATTTTGCAAGAATGAATGTGTATTTAGGAAAATGCAACACTACTGATATTTATCCACCACTCTTGCTTGCTGCTTCATTCATTTAGTCAGCTGGGTCCACCATTGCACTGGCAGGGAGAACCTCATCCAACACAACCAGTAGTGTGGAGCTCTTGACCAGGCTGGAGGTGGCACTAAGATTTGAACTCAAGTTCCTGCTGTGTTGGGCTAGCATATCAGATGTTTGTGCCACTTGAGCACTGAGTCAACCATCATCATCTACATCTAGTCATTCATCAGACGCCCTTATCCAGAATGACTTACAGCTAATACAATCCAAGCAATTGTGGATTAAGGGTCTTGCTCAAGGACACAAACAGCTGGTTAGAGGTGGGATTTGAACCTTTAGTCCATAGTCCAGTATCTTGAGTGCTAGGCTACCACAGCCTCCGTTATGTTTTTGTAATCAGTGTTACCTGCAAAGACCAGGGTTTCAAATCAAAATTAAAACCGAAAGTTCTAACATGCATAGCCAGGTATGTGTTGCTTAAACTACAACGGCCTTATATACCATCCTTTATGAAATATACTAAACCACATTATATACCGTACTTAGAAATGATATATGGGATACTGTAGTGTGCTGGTATTGACTAAGCACATTTTGATTTTCTGTTTTGTAAACTATTTAAGTTGGCTAAAATCTTATCTCACTGCATTGCCTCTTCTTACCCTGCTCTCTCTCTCTCTCTCTCTCTCTCTCTCTCTCTCTCTCTCTCTCTCTTGCACACACATATGCACAAACACATTTATGGAGTGAGAAACTGTCTTTTATGTGACAATGGACATAGTTCTTTTTTGCTTCACTTGTTTCTCCCCCATGGTGTGTTAATAAACTCTGCACCAGCTGTAAAACTGTATGAATGTGGATCTACAATAGGTAACATATCTGTAAAAGTAATATATGGGTTTAAATAGGTTAATAACCTTAATAATAAGGATAGTAACCTTATTAGAATAAACTGACCAATTGATTTACAATAATACAGTATAAAGAACTACTATACTACTTTATTATATAAAGGATCTAGGTTAGCTTTGCAGCAAAAGTGTTCTCATTAATTTATTTGAATGAAATAAATAATAACTTTAATAAACTTTAATAAACTTAATTAAAAAGTATGCTCTTATTTGTAGAAAACTAATGTTTTTAGTTAATAATCTGAAATCAAGACTGTATTTGTTAAATAGCAAGTGTAGATGCCTCAAAATAATAATTATTATTATTTAATATTATAATTTTATTTTATTTTATTTTATTTATTTATTTATTTATTTATTTTTTTAACCAGAGTGGAACTTCAAAGTGCATTAAAGGAAGGATTACAGTACCAGGAGTTGATGTCTGGCCTCTCCTCTCTTAGTGTATTTCATAAATGTTTTCTGATAGACCATCAATGACCTTCTTTAAAGATGACTTTACTGTCATTGATAAGATTAATCATCTCCACTAGGTGGCCCTACACCTATGTGTAAATTATACCATTGGTGTTTCTACAGTGCTTACAGTAAGCATTACTCATTATGTTCTTTCTGCTGTATGATGATTTAGTCTGCTGTTATGCATTCTTCCATCCCCTCTATACTTGTGTGTCAGTGCTACAAATAGAGCACAGAGGATATTAGAGGACCAAAATGAGCTGAGCCTGGATGTGTCAGACTTATAACGCATCCACCTCGCAGACAGTAGATGAGCTGTGTAATCTAGATGTATATAAAGGTTGAAATGGTCACAACTGGCTTCTCGGTCCCATCAACTGACCTCTATACACCTTGCACACAGTCCTCATTGAAGCAAAGTCCTCTTGCGTGCCACTCTGTTTCATATGTTCATGTTATGCAGTTCCCTGTGGAGAGCTCTTTCAGATATTGGTTGTGACGAACCTATGTCGACTTCTAGAAGCAATTCATGTCTCTCCTTTTTAACCAGTCACTAACACATGCTTTAAAGTTAATTTTCTACACACCTGCTGGTTCTGTGAAGCCGAATTTATGAACACACAAACACAACCCCTGGTCTTTCATGTGCCAGATACATGAACTTTCCAGTGCCAGTCATTCCTGTTCTATCAGGTACAGCCCCTCTCAGTTCTTCCTGACCCCTTGACCATCCGTATGAAGCTCAAGAGGTGGGATACAAATCGGCCTGGCTGAAAGGTAGAGCGCTGATTAGTTTTGAACCACTCTGGCTCATGTTGCACCTGTGGCAAGGTGTGGTTTGAGTTAGTTGTGCTTCAATTTGGCATATTGATAAACCAGGAGGACCTGGTGCATGAGAGACCAAGAAGGGTCCAGTGCAGCTTAGGGACTGGGAATGACCAAAAGTGAAATGCTCAAGACAGACCAGGAGTTTGGCACAGGAAACACCAAGCATCAGTGTCTGAAAGACCAGCTGTTCTATATCTGTCATCTCGAGTTACAGGTCCCATTTAGGAAATGAGCTATGGAATTTTTTCACCAGTGTTAATGATTTAAATGAGAAAAATGGAAGATGAATCATATGAAAAACAGGGATTTGTGTTGCTAAAAGTCTGCAGAGATAAACACACATACTGCCATGGCAAATATTTTTCCACCTTTTGGTGAGCTAACATCCGAGCTAATATCTGTGAATATTTCACGGCTGGCAGCTAGGAATTATGGGATGGCTTTATCACAGTTATCACTGAGACCTGGTTTGTAGCTCCCTGAAGGAGCTCTCAGGGATCATGGCGCTTTGCATTAGAGTATTTATCTGCTTAACCGACACACTTAATCCCCAGAGACTCATCATTTTGTCATCCTCTGGCATTTTTTAGTTTTTCTTTTTTCCCCTTGTGATGTGCAGTATATCAAAGCTAAAAAAAATAATTTAAGGAGATTTGAGAGGATGTCATCTGAGTTCACAAGACCAAAATGTATGTGGTAAAGAAAGTAGAGATGCCCCTAACTGTTCAAAGGCACTGCATTCTGAATGCTCCAAACTCAAAAAGTTTGTCGAGCCCTAGTGTGACCTATACAGTATGGCATGGTGACTCTGATATTCATGATCATGAGGTCCTTAGAAATTTAGTCAGTTAAGCTGCCCACATGCTAGAAGACTTTGAAGAGATTTTTAAATTATTTTTAAAGATTAAAGTATAAAACCATCTTACATCTACAGAGTTTTTGGTTGCAGACTAGTATCAGACTATGAATTTTGCAGCTAGATTCTGTCATGACTGGGGGATTTAAGGTATAAATAATGAGACCAAAGCACAGGACAGCATAACATAAACATATATTTATTAACATAATATCATAGGAACCCAAGATAACCAAAACCAAGCAATACCAACAGCCATGCCGGCTGACCCCCAGGATCGGCGGAAGCTAGGGCGGACTGGACCTTGAGGACACGTCCATTGGTCGTCAGCTGGCCCTGCCGAATGACCTGAAGAGGGGCAGAAGAACTGGATCCAGGACAAGGCCCCAGGCCTACCAGCACTCACCACCCTATAGGCATCCAATGCCGGAACTGCTTTTATGTGTGGCCGGGGCTGGTCTGGTCCTCACCACGGACCCTTACCGGGGGGTATCTCCTGTACCACTGCCGGTAGTGTCTACCACCCTGGCCGTACCCACACAACCAGTCAGTGGACCCAGGGAGTGCCTCGGGGGGGGCTTACGAGGCCAGAGGGATTCAACTCTCCCTACGCTGTCTACTTGACCTATCATTACCTCCAGGCTCCAGCCCGTAGGCCACCTACCCTCTACGAAGGGCAGATGGTACCCTATCTCCCTCTGGGATTCTAACAATAGGATGTGCCTCGGCCCATAGTCACAGGATCTGAAACCCAAAGATAACCAGGATTAAATTAGTGCACCTTCTAGCTCCGCTGTGCATGCCACTCCAGAGGCAGAAGCCAGGTCTGGAGCAAGAGTGGCATGGGCTCCTTCCATGCAGAGTGTAAACGCTACAATCCCAGCTCGTTGCTCCAAAGCCTGCCTCTGCCTTATAAAGCCTAAGCACAGCTGCTCTCAATTAGGCATGCATCAGCGCCACACCGCTAGGTGGCAATAAAAACCCGCTAATCGCGGCAAGGCCACCTAAAGATCCCATGAGAAAGACTGCTTCAAAACGCTGAAGCAGCCTCCTCTTTACAGATTCCTTTTCTCATCAAGCTGTTGAATAAATGTGGTCCATTGGTACTTGAACAGCTCCAATCTAGTCAAATTTGGTTCTTAACACATTTTAAAAGAGAAAAATTTGTCTCAGCTCTTGTTATTTGTTTGGCACTCTTGCTTAAACTTGTACGAGTTGAGTCGAGTCGCATGACTCTATTCAGCCGAAACATGATTCACGATTCAGTCTCACAATATTTCTTGTTCACTGAAGATTTCTTTTCATTATTTTTACATCTCTAGTACAGATTTATGGTGCAAATAGGTCACCATGGATCCGAGGAAGGTTAGTACCAACTGAAATGAAAACTCTGAAGAACTGCTGCACAGTGTGATAATCTCCCACAGATGCTGGGCATCCAGATAGCAAGAAGCTAAGTAGTAGAGCCCCTAGTTTGTCAGAGACAAGATTTTCCACACTTTATTATAAATTCCGTGTTTTATTAATGATTTTGGTAAATTCCAGTGATAAAAAATTGCTCTGGACTCATTGTTTTTGGCACACAACAAGTAAGTTAGGTTTATTCACAGTGGCCATGGTGCTAACAGACAGGCTAGCTGCAATGTTAACAACTAGAGAGGTGCATTTCCTGCAGAAAATGCGAGTGTGATTGCCATGATGAAAGTGCCGGGTCAGGGTGCTCCCCAGTCCATGCATGCCAATTTTCATGTTTCTAGCTCAAAAAGTGCCAGAGTTAACGGCCGTTGGCCGTAATGTTAAATCAATGGGAAATATTTCTTGCGTTTTTGCACAAAGCGAGCGAATACGATGTGCAAATTCTTAGCTGTGTGCAAGCAACCATGTCCTGAGAATTCTGCATGTGTTGGCGTTTGTCGCGTGTCGATATCTCGAAAACTGCAGGGCGAGGTAAGCGTCAAAAAACGGCTGAATAAGAAGATAGATTGGCTTCCTATGGCCAGAAATTGTGGGCGTGGTAAAAAGTGACTGGAGTGGTTGATCACGCCGCGACTTCAAGTGCTGGGACAGGGTGCCCCATGGTCCATGCATGCCGAATTTGATGTTTCTAGCTCAAAAATTGTCAGAGTTACAGCCGTCCGAAGTTGGCCGTAATGTTAAGTCAATGGGAAAATTTTCTCACGTTTTCGCGTGTAGCGTGCGAATGCAACGTGTGATTCCTTATCTGTATACAAGCAACCATCTCCCAAGAATTCTGCATGTTTTGGTGTTTGTCCCGTGTCGATATGACGAAAATTGCGGCCGAATAGCGCGTCAAAAAACGGCTGAATAAGAAGAAGATAGATGACCTTCGGATAACAAGACAGGTGTTACATGCAGAAGAAACAAACAATGCTACCAAACAAGGCCTCACCAAAAAACTAGCATACTAGCATACAAACACTAGCATACAAAGAGCAGATCCAACAGACACAATATAGTGTGGTAATGAATAGGAAACAATGCTAACACAAACCACAGTGCTAACAATCACCATCTACACACAAGACAATACCACCTGGTGCTATACAAATCATAAGTTAACACATGCTAACAGGAAAACTACACACAAATACTAATCTAACAAGAATACACATAAGTCATTTACGATGGGAATATGTTTGGACATCATTGTGTGTTGAATTTATCGTAAATCGTGGACTTTAATAAATATACTATGTACAATATATATCAGAGCACAGCCCCTATTAAAGCATTTAAGCACAACCCCAACCGTGGCTCTTTCTCACTACATTTCCCTGCGCTCATCATTCCGGCTACATCACTCATTACGTCATACAGTGTGACTATGTGATTGTAGAGCTCAGCGTGCAATGAATGCTAAGGAAATGCGCTTTAAACATGAGCGCAATCACCTCTACAATGGTGTAAAGTCGTTAACATAATTTCATGATTTTGGGAAACAAAGGACCTAAGTGCTAAGGGCTAATGCCAGAGGGTGTGGTGGGTCCCTTCTGACCCTACCCTATATAGGGCCCTATCGGTTACCCCGACCCTCCTGGAACCTACTCCACCTCCCCCCTTGGTGGGAGAGCCAGCAAATAAGGGAAAGGGTAACCACCAGGAATGTCATCGGATGGGTGTGGAAAAACTATGGGAATGGAAAATGCGAGTAAACAAAAATAGCGAGACAAAGCTCGAGCGCAAAAACAAACTAAAAACTGAAGGGGAAGGGAGAACTAATATTCAGAGTGAAACTCTGAAAATGGCAGTGAACAGAAATGGTGAGGGATGCACGCAGCGAGCCGCTCGCAAAACAAAACCAAAAACGCTGCCGAAAAAATGAGTGGAAAATCCCAAAGTGAGCAAAAAGTACAAAAACCACGCAAAAATTCCAGAGAATGCATAAATGCAGAAACCCGAGGACACAATAACCAAAACCCGAAGTGGTAGAGCGAAGCAATAATAAGCTAAATGCTAAACAAATGCCGACGGCAATGGCGGTCACGGAGCCGGAACTACGCCTTCCAATACATAAAGCTTATTTTTTAAACAAGTATTTAATACATCATGTCATTTATTGAACAATGTATTGAAAGTGAAAAAATTAGCGATTGTTGCACGACCATGGCTTTTCCTCACTACATTTCCCATCCATGTGATTCCCTACACGTGCGGCCACGTCCCAAATCAAGCGTCAAGTGAAACATACCTTTAAATGTGATTAAAGCACTTATATTATACTACAGTCAGGGAAAACATTGTCATAAAGCTTATATTAATATCTCAAGAAATTTATTGAATAAATTATTGAAAGTGAAAAACAAAATGATTAGTGTGCAACCTCACTACACTTCCCGTCCGTGTCCCAAATCGCGTATCGAGCGAAATGTTCCCTTTAAGATGATTAAAACCCATATTAAACTACAGTTGGGCAAAAACGTTAACATAAAGCTTATTTTATAATAAAGTATAGAAAACCTCACATAATTTATTGAATAATGTATTGAAAGTAAAAAATAAAATGATTATTGCAGGACCAGGGCTTTTTCTCAGTATATTTCCTAGCACTTATAACTGCTGCAATGTCCCAACATCCTAATCAGAGTGTGAGAGAGAACTGCGTATTACTTATCGCTTGCTCCACCTGCTGTCAAAAGAGAAGGACAGACATAGAGTCATGCATGATGATGTGGCTCTCCAACTTATGATGTAACTACAACAAATGCAGAATTATTCAATATGTTACTAGCGGGTATAAGTAGATTTTTAAACAAAAGTGTGCATGATGCTTCGAGCACAGTTTTGCTGAGAAAACATAGATTTGGACTTTAATGTGACACGTGCCACCTACCTAAACATTGGTACGATCCACGTGGTCATAATGTTTTGACTCATCTGTGCATATTACCAGATATCGTGACTAAGATGCCTTGCAGCTCAGTTAAAAATGTTCATAAACTTGTTGATGACCAGTGTTATTGAATTAATTGAACTGAGCAAAATGATTTCCGTTGGTTGGATGAACCGAATGCTGTGACTCATCCAAATCCCACAGTAGCTCTGATCTGGAAGGATGATACTGTCTGGGATTATTACAGCACACATTTAATGATTAGTCATAAGGCTTATTTGCATATTGCATCCTTCTGTGATATCAATATTGCCAAATTAACAATAACAATGAACACATAATATAAACTCACTGGCCACTTTATTAGATACACTTTTGCCTTCAGAAATGCCTTAATTCTTTATGACAGATTCAACATGATGCTGGAAACATTCCAAATTGAAATGAAAGCATTTATTTTAAATGACAGCATGAATTTGCTCATATATTTACATGTAACTGTGAGTGTTTCAGAATTTGTTTGGAACCTGAAAGTTTCTTCCTGGTCCGTTAATAATTCTCCATAATACTATGTTTATTATGTCTATTAATTAGTGCCCAATATTTAGCTGTTAATCAGACCTAAACTTTGCCAGTAAATATATATTTTTAATAAATTAACTACACAGTATCTCACAGACTAGTCAGAAGCAGGATGCATATGTAAGTCTGTTTTTAATTAAACGTATGGCAAAGGTTATAAAATCCACCACTACCCACATTAATATAAAGGGCTACTGAAGATGAATGAATGAACGGATAAATGGAATTCTGCTTTGAAACAACACTGTAGTTACATAGAACCAGTAAACAAATGTGAAACTTGTTTTATGATATGAATTACAGTGTTCCCTCATTTATTGTGGGGGATCCGTTCCAGATCCACCCACCATTGAGCCTTAAGCCTTATTGAGAAGCTTGCCGACAGGAATCAAACAAAGATGGCCACTGCCGAACGACCCTTTCAAAATAAAAGACTCCGCCTTT
>JAVSBU010280602.1:0-11495 GCA_033118015.1 Loricariichthys derbyi | reverse complement strand
AGAGAGAGACAGAGAGAGAGAGAGAGAGAGAGAGAGAGAGAGAGAGAGAGAGAGAGAGAGAGAGAGAGAGAGACACAGACAGAGACAGAGACAGAGACAGAGACAGAGAGAGACAGGAGGGTTGTAATTACTGTTGTGTTTCGTTTTAACATAACCGTTAAATGTTTACGTTAGATGAATTCGGATAAAGGTTTTACTTCACTGCTCATACTCGACCTTCTCAGCCTTTAATCGTGCCTTCTCTTCCTTCTTCCTCTTCTTATCACTGTGTGACCCTGATCGTCCTCCAGAGTACAAACCGTCGTCGGCGCCGCCGTTAGCTACGGAGCACAAGAGATAACGAAAACGTCCTTCAAACACGATCACGTCCTCATAACGTTTAAGGATTCATAACGATTTCTGTCCTCACCTTTACTGCTGTGTCTCCGCTCCTTCTCCTTCTTCTTCTTGCTCTTCTTGCTCTTTTTGCTTTTCTTTCTGTAGTGGTCAAAGGCATCATCAATCACCAGCTGCCCTGTGTCTTCGTCCTCGGCTGAAGACGAGCTCTCGTCGTCCAGGATGTCGTAGGATCCACCGTATTGTTCTGCGGAGGAACAAAAGAACGACCAGTAATCACTTTAAGGGCTTCTGTGAATGCAGAGCTTCACCTGTGTAACGTTCCTCATGTGTGCTACCACGGCCGTTTGTTCCTCCAAAGAGTGGGAGTGTAAATAAGAGGAGTAAAGTCTCATATGGTGGTTTTTGGTTTTTAAGAGACATTCACAACTCCATCTACCTTCAGTTAAAGGTAAAACCATAATCTGTAATGTTTCCTTTACACTCTGGAGTGCAGGAATTTATCTAAATATCACCTTTACCTGTAACATCCACTCACATGTGGAGTTAGAGAGGGAAACAGTGCCACCTATCTGTTATCCACAATGTTCACCTCACTATCTGCGTAACTTAAGCTAATATTAAACCCGGTCCATTTTATCAGACTGAAGACTTTAAAGTCATTTGGTAAAGACCAGGGTTACTGACACAGTGACTTCCAAAATCTACAACGAAAACAAAACCAAAGTCACAGAATCAATGTGAGGAAAATAAATTCAGTATAGAAGAAAAATCGTAATCAATTAAAAAATAAATCAATCACAGCACAGCCTCTGAATCATTATTAAATTGTGAGGAGCCTAATTAGTACTAAATTAATTTTGGCCCTCCCATCACCCATCTTACCTTCCAGCTCCACCTCCTCTGCCACAATGGGCGGGGCCTCCCTCATCACGTGCTGCTTCTTCTTGGCGGGTTTGGGCGCTGGAAGGTTCTCCCTCCTGCGCTCTTTATTTGCAGGGAGGGACGGGTACGAGGGTTTTTTGGGGAGCGTCAGGCAGGGCTCGGAGCCCACCGCCGTAGGGGAGGTGATGGCCTGCAGCAGCCCCATCGCGGTCATGCCGGAGTGGGGGGAGGCGGACACGGGGGAGGTGAGCGCAGAGCTGCCGTGGCTCTCGGAGTATCTGCTCTTCTTTTTGTGGTGTGAGCTGGAGCCATGATCTGAAAAGACGAAGCTTTAGATAAAGACTCACACGAGAGATGGCTTATAGAAAAACGAGCGGCCGCATGCTCACCTTTGTAAGGATAGTCGTCGTGATGCTTCTTCTTCTTCTTGTGGAGATCTGTGCTCACCACCAGCCCCTCCGAGTCCTCAAAGGGAAAAGAGAAGGTTATGGATGAACACAGGGCCTCAGGTGGAACTAACCAGCCTACAGACGTCGGCGCGCTCACCTTCAAACGCTTTTTGGAGGACTTTCGGACCTCGGCGTCGATGATCTCCTCCTCTCTCAGGAGGTCTTTGTAGGATCTCCTCTTCTCCCTCTGACTGCGGCCTGCCACCAGGCTCAGCTCACCTTCCATCTGATTAAAACAGAGACAAAAATGGATTATTTTGTTACAGCGGCACTTGTTAAGTTTCAAGATATAACGGAATGAATGGACGGTTCTTGAAGAAATGTTCAGGAGTAGAAGCTACTCACACAGATGTTTAATTATGGAAGGAATGAGGCACAATGATCAATGACCCTGAGAGCCCAAAATCACCACCCGAAGAGCCCAAAACGGGCACGAGAACATCAGACCTAGAAGGGTCCGTGTCCCTCACCATCATGTGGCCAGTGGAGTACATGGGCACTGGGATACACTGTGGGAAGGGGTCCAGAAGGGGTCCAGAAGGGGTCCAGAAGGGGTCCAAACACTGTGCTCTGGGTCCAGACCTTCATCCGGACGCTAGTTTAGCTTCAGGTCAGGTGGTCATAATGTTTTCTTTTATTTGTGTATATTATATATTATGCAGCTCTGCAGAGTTCTGCTTAATCATAATAATAAAAACACTTATTTTCCAAATCGTTTGGTTCTTCAGATGTCTCTATTTTGGTTGTAAATGTCCATTAATCTGTTAAATCAACTCTGTCATTTTAACAACTAAAGCCAAACATCAGTCGGTTACATGGAAACCCTTTAAAATCTGGATTGTTTTTGCACTTTCTCCGCGCTCTCCCTCCCATTTCTCCCCGGTGGAAGGTGAGAGGAGGCCGGGAGGAGGATCCGAGACTCTCCCCTTCATACAAACCCCTTTTTTTCCCGCCTGAGTTTGAAAACAATTCTAACTAATGTTAAAGCTTTAGCGCTCATACCTTACTGGGTCGGCAAACATGGGCTGAATACCAAACGGCTCCCCCTTTAACAGGATGTGAACTCCCGAGGCTCTGTAAGCCATTATTCCGTAACAACACTAGGGCGCCTGTGAAGGGAATAAGCTTCTGTTTGGGATACTGCCCAAATAACTAAAGCGAGCGAAGCTAAGCTAACAAATCAACGCGCCGGTTCGCTCTCAAAGGCGCTCGCTTATACTAAAATCGTAACAAACTCAACTCTGCCGTGATAAATAGAGGCAAGCGTGACGTATGCAAACAAAAGTAAATGAAATTACCGTTAGCGACCATTCATAAACTTCAAGCGACCCGCACCGCCATCTTCAGCTCCGATATTCTCCTTAATCCACTGAATAGAAGAATGCATTACAACAGCGCCTCTCGCGGTCAGGGTGAAATACTACAACAGCTCCTGAAAACGAACGGGACGGGACAGAAACAAAGTTCAACTGAAATCAGTCCAATTATAGATTTAATAGGGTAGTGTATAAAACACACACACACACACACACACACACACACACACAAAGAGAAAATCTTGTTCTGTTATATTATGTAATATTTTGGGATTCTGTATGTGGCTGTTATGAAGATGAGAGACACCAGAACCAACAACACAGGTGAGCTGAAGGCTGCTATTAAATTAACTGGGCTTCCATTGGACCTGAGCAGAACCACAGGCTGATGGGCTTTATGATACGGAGCATTAATGCAGTAATTCATGTAAAAAGAGGAACAACCAAGTATTGAGTGCATAGAAATTTGAAACACTGAATTTTGAGTTTTCATTATCTGTAAGGCACAATCATCAAAATATCAAGAAATAAGGGCTTGAAATTTTTCACTCTGTGTATAATGAATCTATATAATATATGGGTTTCACTTTCTGAAATGAAGGACAAAAACATTGAACTTTTTAGTTGTACCTGTATTGTGTATTTTCCGGTTCATCCTGTACAATTTGCTGATTCATGTTTAGAGATTTTTGCTGGCTCAGTGTTGCCGCTTTACGCCCTCTGCTGGCTCCAGTCGGTACTGCACACTGGGCGGGTTACTGAGTCACGGTTCAGATTGAAAGTCTGAGCTTTCAGGTCCCTAATCACAGCTCAGCAGATCAGAGTCAGTGTGTGTGTGTGTGTGTGTGTGTGTGTGTGTGTGTCTGTCTGTGTGTTCTTTGCCTGTAACTGATTAACTTACTCAGGAGCGACGTGTGCAGCTTCAGCTGCTTTAACTTAATTGTTTAAAGAGTAATCAGAAGGTTATTAGCTGTGCTTTAACTTATATTTGTTTGGAATAAAAATGTGCAGCAGCACCATCAGGTCTTTGTGGATGACCTGGAGGAACCTAGAGTGTTAAATTAGTGTTTAGGTTGTGTATCTTATAAGCCAGCCAGTGTTTCCCATGTTGGGACTAAAACAATAATCATTTTGTGTCCAGAAAGAATGAAATCCTGAAGAAAACCCAAAAAATTAAGCTCTGGTCTTAATTACTGCCACTCTCCAAATCTTTCTTAGATCCCAAGAATCAGAAGGTACCACATTTCGGTTTGTTTTGCTCAGCTAAACTAAGGAAGTGACTGAGGTCAGAATCTGCCCCAGTCATGGTTAGCTTGGTTCCTGTTTGGGTTCCTGCAGTGCTTTGTCATGTTTAGCTCAGGTTCCTCCTCCCTCTGTTGGTTTGTCTGCACTGGCTGAAAGAAGCTTCCTGGGGGAGGAGGAACCACAGCAGATATAAAAGAGCCAGCTGCACAGTTTCTCCACAGTTTGGGACCATAGAGAGCATACGCTGGCATCTGAGCGAACAAGGAACATCACAAAGCTTTGAGTAAGTAAATCCTTTACTGATCATGTGGATGCATTAGCTCTAGACTATCGGACCTCTGGGACGTTAGAATGAGGGTTTAAGCTTCAGCTATAACTTCATGAGATGCCTTCATAATTTATTCTGCAGATGTTCTTAGTAGCTGATTTCTTTGGGGTTTTTTCCAGGGAGAAAATGGAAGCAGTTCAGCAGAGTGCAGAAACCCAGATGCTGCAGATCGATGGAAGGTGAGAATTTTGATTTTAGAAAGCATGACGTTATCAGTTTAATTATCCTCAAAAAAAAGATCTGTGTAGTATTCAGCACTGTTCGGGTAACTATTACACCCTTGGGCACCCTTATGTGTTTTTAACGAAAGTACCTGGCACTCAGGTGGCACAGCAGGCTGACGACCTCACCCATCATCATGGGTGGCCAGGTTCAATACCTGGGTCTGGCTTCACCTACAAACACATTTTATTTGTGACTGAGGGGAGGGGAGAGCAGATGTTGGATCATCCCCTGGCACTACAATGACCTCTGCCCCCCTCAGCAATGGACTGGCATCGTGTCCAGGGCATACTTATACCTGTGCCCTTTGAAGAGTTTGTAGTGAAGGAATTAATGATGAAAAGCCAAAACTATTTGTAACAAAAGTTAAGCAAATTTCTGCATTTATTTGGAGGTAAAACGTGGTGGGTTTTTTTTTTGTTTTACATAAACTATACTAATCCATAAACATCTCTTAAGGCTAGAAACAAACCTGTAAATATGCTAAACACACGGCCTAATTAATTACGTCACGGTTTATGAGCGTCTCAGTTCTGCTTAACTGATTTGCATGTTTTAATTCCATTATGTTGTGACAAACTTTATTAACGGACCATATTTATTTCCAGCGATCTCTCAGAGCTGATAAAGGCGGCGACCAAGGACAGTCACGTGCGAGCTGAGAACACTGAGCTGATGCTCTCCTACCAGAGAGGAAACATCAATCTGATGCAGTACAAGGTCAGTCCTGAACATCACACGTTGTCTCCTTCCATTTGATTAACCATAACCCCTAACGTTCTTTCCGTCTGGTTCTTCTCTGGTTCCTCAGCTCCTGCTCTGTTCCTTGTACAAGATCTATGAAGCTCTGGAGGAGGAGCTGGACAGGAACGCCTCCCATCCAGGCGTCTCCCCTATTTACTTCCCTCAGGAACTGGCCCGACTGGAGGTGCTCAAGAAAGATCTGGAGCACTTCTACGGCCCGGGCTGGAGGGAGCAGTTGGTGGTGCCTGCTGCGACCCTGAGATACGCTCAGAGACTCAGAGAGGTAACGCAAACACAACCGGGTCTAGTTTAACTTCCACTGATGCCGTGGTCTTGCTAGATAGGAAGATCCTTTGTAATTGGCTGATTAGTCCAACATGAGGTTGGGCATTTGGTGCCTTTGCACGGAATCTTACTGTGAATGGCCTCTTTGTGTTGCCATTCACATTTATCCAGAGCAACTCACTACTGATCTATTTGCTCAAGAACCCAACAGAAGCAGCTTGGCATAGGTGGGACTTGAACCCTAGACCTTCTCCATAGTTCAATACCTTAGCCTGTAGTAGCCTTGTGGTTAAATAGTCCTAGTAGAATTTGGGAAGGTCAATGCCACCCATTGATATTCCTCTGTGTAGGTGCCTGAGGGATTGTTCATGCCCAGAGTGGCAGCAGGCTTTATGAATTGGCTCCAGAAATGATCAAAGCATTCACGCCTATCCAGAGGCTTATAAAATGGGGTGGATCTACTCTGAGGGGTCAATTTTGGCTGTACCCCCGAGAGGGATGACATCAAAGCCTTGGATTGTCTTCAAGAGATCTAGGTTTTGAGCTCAAATTGCCCATTAATGGCTTGGGAATCCAAGAAGGCAACCTTAAAGGTGGTACCCATATGGAAAGCAATTATGTTGTAATTTTAGGCAGGTCTTTGTCAAGCTAGAACTATGGCAGATGGTAGGGTGGGTATCTGTGCCACTGTATACAATAGTGATGTAGGAAGGGTAATGGGTGATTTTAATCATGAATGTTGCTTCTGAAATTCTTTAAAAATGCATCCCTAATGTAATTTCCACCTCTCTCAGGTTGGGCAGGAGCATCCCGAGCTCCTCGTGGCTCATGCTTACACCCGCTACCTGGGTGACCTTTCGGGTGGACAGGTCCTGGGACGGATCACCCAGAAGTGTCTGTGGTTGAAGGATGGCAAGGGTTTGGCCTTCTTCTCATTTCCGGGCGTGAGCAGCCCCAATCTGTTTAAGCAGTTGTACCGGAGCAGGATGAACAGCACCGAGCTGAGCGAGGTCCAGAAGCGGGACGTCCTGGAGGAGGCAGTCAGGGCTTTCGAGCTCAATATAGAGGTGGGAAGAACTACTGCTGTTGCTTAACATTTCTGGGACGCAGATCTTGACTTTGGTTTGTTCTCCAGGTTTTTGATGATCTCCAGAAAATGCTGGGTGTCCCAGAGAAGAACGAGGTCAGGCAGAGACACAACGCGAAAGGCACAGAGACTCTGGGTAAGGACCAATTCAATCGATCTGCACATTCAGCCAGGTTCATCTCCTCGGGTATTAAATCTACTTTCTGTCTCTCCTTAGGCACCGAAATCAGCAAGAGCCCCCCCGTCCCGTCGTCCTTGGCGTACAGCTCTCGGATCCTCAGGATGTTCCTGGGAGTGTGTTTAGCTCTGGCACTCAGCGTGGGGATCTACTCATTTTAAGCTGCTCAAATTAAAGGTTACAAGCTATTGCAAATCTGCACACCGACGGCTCAAGCTGCCGAACTCCAGGATCAGACACCCAGCACTTTAGGTTTAATCACAGTATTAACTTTAACGATTCTCTGTTCTATACTGTGTTTGTTCTTACTATTCCTGATGTTCTAAAGTCAGTAAACGGTTCTGTCCATCACTGTAACTTAAATGTAATATTGTGTGTTTATACATTTGTATATTTTGCATTGTTAATAAGATACTGAAGCAAATAAATGCATTTTGTAAAACTAATGTTATGATTGGAATCAATTTGTTTGAACAGCCTTTGGTTGGCATCAATAAGGGGATAAAAGGTGACCCAGTGGAAGAGGGGAGTGATGGGCTTTAGTTAAACTTGGTTTAAGCCTCCCAGAGGTGATTGCGTTTTTATTTATGATGGAAAAACCTTGTTCCACTGCTCCAGTTCTGACTCTCGTGTGCCTGCTGTAGGTGGTGGGCATGGTGTAGACATGATGAGCACTCAGCAGGGGGCGCTGCACTGTGGGTTTTCCCACATTCTTATATGAATGACCATTTCTGTGCCCAGAGCAGCTCTCCTTAGGATTGGGTGCCAACACTCAGTTGGTCATAATTCACCTTTGATGATTTGTCCCATGTTGAATTGGCTCAGGTCTTTCCTCCTGAACATCCAACACATCCACGACTAGAAGACGTTCTTACTGGCTACAATATGAACATCCCAGAGCTTAACTGTCTAATGAAGGTACATCATGGATAGACTTAGATTGAGCAAATGTGGCTAATGAATAGGTTTGGGTCATGACTAGCTGTATGAGAAATGGGAGCCCAAGGGAGGAGTCGTTTCCTGTAGACAGGCCACCATTGCTGTGAATATTAACGGGGCTAACAAGGGCGAGATGGTGAAACAGAAGCTCTTCACAATGTGGACATAACATTTGCTCCCACTGAGTCAACAAATATCAAGTTCAGGCCAGGAAAAAAAAATACACGTCATGGTTACCTCGGCCGTCACTTCTCTGGTGTAGAGTCACGGTTTTGGTGGTAGAACCTCCCCACAGGTTTCCATGCTCAGGAAATAAATGTCTATCATCCTGGACAAATCATTAACTTGCACTATTTGTCCCAGCACATGGAGTCGCCTTCTCATCAGTTCCCTACAGAACAATTTCACAACTGCTACGACCAGCGCTAACAGGATGATCAGCCTTGCCTCGTCAGCACACTTACACAATTTGGGAATATTTACTGGAAATGAAGGAACAAGTAAATATAAAAAAGGACCAAGGGCTCTGGGTAAAGAGAGAAGATCCCAGAACCTAAAGCAGAACAGACAGAGAACACGAGTGAGTACAACTTTTAAAAATTATTAAAAAACTATTTTATTAGCCTCATACCTGCTTTTATCTATTTGTTAAGTCTCTTATTCAAATTCTTATTTTTACTGTCTGATAAACTGATAAAATTCCTTTGTTGGCCTTCATCAACTGAGCAAACAGAGACAGAAAGCGGCAAGGAAAAAACCTTACTGTGATAAGGAAGAAACCTTGTTTATACTTTATATGTACAGTACTGTGCAAAAGTCTTAGGCCACTGTTAGATTTGTTGTTTTACTAATAATACAATTAACATATTTAACATGCTATCAATGATAAGACCCCAAAAATTGGATTGATTTCTCTGTAATCCTTTCCCACTAATATTAATTAAAAGTGGTTTTTTGCCTGCTACCCTTCCAAAAAAAAGAAAAGGAAAAAAAAAACTGATGCTGCTGTTGCTCAAGTGTAATTGTAGCTTTAAAAAGCAGATAATTGTTCAGTTTAATACTTTACACACATTTTATGGTTGTATTCTAATAAAAAGACAGATATAATTATATACAAAGGGATATCTAATCTAAAGGTGGCCTAAGACTTTTGCACAGTATGGAATATAAATATATACACAAGTTCTTAAGAACTAAAATAGGAATATTTTCCAAACATTTGTAGCTCGGTTTATACATTAATGGGGTCATATTATACAGAATCTCACTGATTTATGATGGGATACGTCCAACAACTCCATCGTAAGTTAACAGCATTCTTTATTATAAACCATGAACTGAGGAGTTTAATTTGTACGGGATATATCATAGCAACATGCTTAAAATATTTACAGTAACCTATAACTGGCTAAAATTCAGTAAAACAAATGTTATTTTTATAATAAAATGCTGCAAATTGTCTGTAATTTATTAAGTAATGCACCGAAAGTGGAAAAACAAAAAATGCTTAGTCCATTGAAGAACTATATTGTACTGTGTAGCAGTTCTAACTGTTTTCCTTTCGGTTGGCTGTTATCGATAACGTTTTTAGGACCAGTGTGAACTTACCGTACTAAATATACTGTAAAACTAAAGATAAACATCATAAACAGTGAAGATCTGCACTGAGCCAGAGCTATTGAGAGACTGAAATTTGATCTGATGTCTCCAAGCGTGCCGAGAAATTTTCTCCTCAAAATGCATCGAGAACTGAATTTGATGAGTTCTGAGTTGAGCGACAACCAAGGTACGAATTTATAACTAATTAAGGCTCAAATGACAAAAAACTAGTACGAGCAAACTCTTGTGATACCTGCTGACAGAAAGTAGAATCGTAGTGTTGAAATACTCTTGAGATAAAAAGTTCTGTGTTATATGGTACAGTACTAAAGTTTTTCATGTTGTGTTTTAATTAATAATATTGTTTAAAATAAACATTACATGCAAAGAACAAGGCCTCTCGATTCCTCAGGGTCTCTGTGGAGGAAGGTTAAGAGCTCAAGTCGCAACAACACCCTGAACCCTCAGCTGCTTGTATTGGAGCTTTTAGTTTCTATTGTTGTCTCTTCCACAGCAATGGAACTGGAGAAGCAGAACATAGAACCACAGAAGTTCCAGACGACAGACGGGTAACTAAGTACAACAATTTTACTTAGAAAATCTTGGACTTTACAAGTCTGTAGGAATGGGACTTACGAGGTATTCTGTCTCTGTAGCGACCTGTCTGAACAAATCAAGGTTACGACTAAAGAAAATCATGTGCGAGCCAATCAGACGGAGCTGATGCAGGCCTTCCAGAGAGGGAACATCAGCCTGGTGCAGTACAAGGTCAGAACCTAAAACTTCTCAAGAACTTTAGAGGAGATGGAACCAGAGCCTAAGATTCCTCTCCGGTTCCTCAGCTCCTGCTCTGTTCCTTCTACAAGATCTACGAAGCTCTGGAGGAGGAGCTGGACAGGAACGCCTCCCATCCGGGAGTCTCCCCTATTTACTTCCCTCAGGAACTGGCCCGGCTGGAGGCGCTCAAGAAAGATTTGGAGCACTTCTACGGCCCGGGCTGGAGGGAGCAGTTGGTGGTGCCTGCTGCGACCCGGAGATACGCTGAGAGACTCAGAAAGGTAACGCAAACACCCATGAGGTGACTCATTGATACCCAAGCCTTCGTTTGCTCTTGAGCCCTTTGTTTCTCTCAGATTGGACAAGACTGTCCCGAGCTCCTCGTGGCTCACGCTTACACCCGCTACCTAGGCGACCTTTCGGGAGGACAGGTCCTGAGTCGGGTCCCTCAGAAGTGTCTGGGGCTGAAGGACGGCGAGGGATTGGCCTTCTTCTCGTTTCCGGATGTGAGCAGCCCCAATCTATTTAAGTAGCTGTACCGGAGCAGGATGAACAGCATCGAGCTGAGAGAGGTCCAGAAACGGGACGTCCTGGAGGAGGCCATCAGGGCTTTTGAGCTCAATATAGAGGTGGGAACAACTATTGCTGTTTTTTAACATTCTGGGGATGCGGATCTTAGAAGATTGGTTTGTTCTTCAGGTTTTTGATGAGCTCCAGAAAATGCTGGGTGACTCAGAGAAGAATGAGGTCAGGCAGAGACACAAAGCAAACAGCACAGAGACTCTGGGTAAGGACCAGAGCAATCCATCTTCAAGTTCAGCCTGGATCATCTCCTCCCGTTTTAATTCCATCTTCCATCTCTCCTTAGGCACAAAAATCAGCCAGAGCTCCAACGTCCCGTCATCCTTAGCATATGGCTCTCGGATCTTCAGGATGTTCCTGGGAGTGTGTTTAGCTCTGGCCCTCAGCGTGGGGATCTACAGACTATAAATCTATCAAACTCTTCTTCTTTGGGCTCATCCTCCTAAATCTCACTCTGTCCTCACACCAACTACTTCCATATCCTCTCTAACTGCATCCATATATCTCCTCTTTGGCCTTCCTC
>JAVSBU010280062.1:0-11498 GCA_033118015.1 Loricariichthys derbyi | reverse complement strand
AGCATCTTACTTATGGTTTTGTAGCCCATTCCAGCCTTGTGCAGGTCTATGATCTTGTCCCTGAAATCCTTAGAAAGATCTTTGGTCTTGCCCATGTTGGAGAGGTTGGAGTCTGACTGATTAATTGTGTCTGTGGACAGGTGTCTTTTATGCAGGTGACAATTTAAGACAGCTGTCTTTAATACAGGTAACGACGTGATTAGGAACATCAAACTGGTCTGTAGGAGCCAGAACACTTAATGTTTGGTAGGGGATCAAATACTTATTTCTCTCTGCAAAATGCAATTAAATTGATATATTTTATACAATGTGATTTTCTGGATTTTCTTTTTGATATTGTATCTCTCACTGTTATAGACTGTTCATATTTTCGTCAGTGGGCAAACTTACAAAATCAGCAAAAGATAAAATATTTAATTCCTCCACTGTAGTTAAATATGTACGATATTTAATTTATATATACTAAAATATGTATAATATTTATCTTATGTGTAGTTGTATCTACAATATTTACCACAGAAAAAATGTTATTTACAATATTTACCTCAGGCATAGTTAAATATGTACAGTATTTAACTCGTATGCAATAGTTACATCTACAGTATTTACCAGTTTCAGTTTATACAGCAGTAGTCGTAATTACTTTTGTGTTACATAGGATCAGTCAGCACATTTGCAATAATTCGGGGATTAAATACAGTGGATTATGGCGTAATCATGTTGTCAGTCATGGGTGTAGAAGGTCACGCCATCAAAGAGCTTATGAAATAGCATGAGAACGTCTGCTGAATTTATTTATTTACAGCATTAAAGGATGAAATAAACTCAGTTTAAAGGGTCATATGATAATAGAGAATCTCACAGAGAATAAAACAAGGTTTAATCACATATTTTTACAGTTGCTATTCTGGTTGACTCTAATTCATTGGGTAAATATGTAGAAAATAGTTATTTTTATGTGATACAACATAAAGTACATTGGCTAGCATCAAACAGCAGGTTACATCCATATTTAGAGACATATCAGGACTTTTTAAGGGATTTTTGGTTGTAGTAAATCACTCTGAGCGTGTGAGCATCATTAGCTACACCAGGAGTTTAAACCCCAGGCGTGGTTAGGAGGGTCTGACAGATGGACCTGGTCTCTTGCTGAGTGGAGCTCCATGTTCTCATGGTGTTTAGGTGATTTTATTAAAGTGGTTCAATGGGAAATACCTCCTTCATCCCCCATCTGCATTTTTGCCCTGTTGCTAGGACTTAAACACAGCAGCTGCTAATGGCAGGGGCAAATTTCATCTAAAACCCTCTCAGTCCTTTGTGGCACTCAGTGTAGAGGCTCAGTGTGGGGCAGGATATTACCCCAGGGTGGGTAAGAGTGTGTGGTGCACTTTCTTTTAATTTGCTGGTAAAGGAACCAATGGGGCTATCAAAGGAATCCTCATTGCAAGGGTGCCAATAGTTTCACAGTACACCGTTTTACAAAAGTATGGACACCCCTGGTTTAATTATGTGCTGATTTTTTAAATAGTCATTTTAACATGTGCCAAATTTTGGCACCTTTACAAATGGTCCCCTGGCATTCAGTTGTAGATTTTAATTGGTTGGTTAACGATTCTGCCGATATTTAAGTCCGTTCCCATTTTGTTAAACAGCTTTGAACCCCCTCCTGTTCTGAAAACCTATGAACACTAAGGTTTCCTGAGAAAGCATAAACTTAGCTTTAGTGATGTAAACCCAAACACAGAAGTAAGGAAATGTTCTGCTCAAACCTCTTCATCCATCTTCTTCTCCTCCATCCAGCTCTTGCTGTCCTTCAGTCAGAATATGACAAAACAAAACATCATACAGCTTCATGATCATAAAATATAAGCACTACATTGAGAAACGTAGAAACAACAGTACACTAATGACTCAGATTTTACTGCTAAAGCCATGCTTTTGTAGTTTTTGAACTCTGAGTTCCTCTTTACGTTCCTCTAGAACTATAAAGGGTTGATAATGTAAGAAATTCCACCTGATGCAGGTTCACTCTGTTGGTGGGAAAGTCTGGTTCCAGTTCCAATAGGATGGTGTTGGGATCACGACTCAAATTCCACCAACAGTGTGGGTCCAAACTCACCAAACCAAAACAGCTGTAGCTCAAACCATGAGAGCCAGAAAAAGACCTTTATTGTTATTTTTATTATGATTCCTTCTCCTATTGGCAGCACCTCCACCTACATTAAATTATTCTGACTGCCAGACTGTGAAGCATGACTCCACTTTATACCATTCCAGGCATGTTTTTGTTTCTATTCAGTGCTGATCCACAACCGTTGTCCACATATTTTTGCTGTACTGATTGTATGATGCATTTTTGTTTTAATTTTTACCAGCTCAGATATGACACATTGTTGCAGAAACTTTAACAAGTCAGACAAGTTCTTGAAAAAGTGCCAAGTGCCTTGAACATGCCAACTGTTGCGCATCACAAGGCACACGGTGGGAACTAACCCTTGACAGGGTGCCAGTCCATGGCAGGGTGCACACACACACACACACACACACACACACACACACACACACACACACACACAAACAAACACACACATACTCTGGAATATTTTAGAGGAGCCAGCTAAACTAACACATGTCTTTGTAATGCTGGAGGAAATTGAAGCATTTGAAGATGGAGAGAACATGCAAAATCCACACGTCTTTTGGAGCTACAAACAAGGCAACAAACATAAATAAACATGAATTTTTAAATGCAATACGTAAATGTTACAAGGCCTGCTGCTGTTTGGCCCACCGTTAGAGGACTGGTGCAGCACTCAGCGGGTTTATCAGGGAGGACTATAGCTCCCAGCATGCAACAGGCATGCAACATGCAACATTCAGCTCACTAATCAGGTCTGACAACCGGCACCTGGTTCTAGGGCTTTATAAGCCAGCTCCCAGCAGTGCCTCTTGTCATGCCCTTAACCCGTTTCGTGCAGTATGTAACTGACTACACAGATTCCGTGTGTTTTTCTGATCATTGCGTTTATTTTCGCTTTTTACCGCTAGCTATTAGCCACCAACCACAGCCAAGCACTGCTACCTCTGCTAACCACTAGCAACTTCCACACCATTAGATGCTGTTTATCTTTGCTAGCTGTTACGGCTCTGCTGTTTATGCTACGCGTTCCTCACACCCCTCAGTCGTTAAGGCTTAGCTGTTAATGCTATCCAGTATTTGCGCCCCTCAGCTGTTAAGGCTCTTCTGTTAATGCTATGTGCCACTCACGCCCCTCAGCTAACTCCTAACTCCACAGCCCGCTCACACATGCTAGCCATCGTAGGCCCATCACTCGGCCCCTACACACACACACTTTTGCCTCTTGGTCAGTCTATCCTGGTAGCAGCCCCGTGTGGGGAAGCTTCCGCAGAGTCAGCGGGTACCGCCTCTCCTACAAAGAGGGGAGTCTGTGTAAGATCAAATGGTCTGAGGTACGCCAGGGCCCTAGTGACAGCATAGGGATACTACTTTCTCCCCAGCACCGCCTCTGGGACTCTAGGAACCACCCCTCTGCATTTAGGTCCGCCCCTCATGTCCCCACCATGACAGTAAAAATTAAACATTGTTTTAAAAAAAATCAAAAATCCCTAACTTATTCCACGCAAAAAAACAAAAACAAACTGTGATTCTTTTAAAATCATTTAATATAATGGTAATACATAATGTTTATTTGCAAACCAGTAACTTTATAAACATGGGGTATATACTGTGTGTGCATGTGTGTGTGTTTTAAATAATATATATTGAACTGAATAAAGAGAAAGATGAAAATGTTTTTTCTTGTGGTTTGAGCAGCAGCTCAATTGCAACATCACTTTCTGTACCTTTAATTTCACAAACCAGTTTGAACCTGCTGCAGAGAAATGGCTTAATTTATATTTGTACACTCTCTCTCTCTCTCTCTCTCTCTCTCTCTCTCTCTCTCTCTCTCTCACTCTAAGACACGCTTAGTGTGAGGTACAAGACTGCACACGACCTGAGTGGATTTATCACAACTGGCTAGTCACAGTGCCTGTGTGGTGCAGAATGCTAAGGTTAGCGTTAGCATTAGAGAGGATTGTACAGACAGTAGCGTTATTCAGACTTTCTCTCTCTGTTTGTAGAGGTTTCGGTTTTATTTTCAGTGAAACATAGCGGTGAGCGTCACTGTGATTTAGCCCAAAGCCGTCAGGGGGCTGTTCCATTGAGCCAGGGTAATTACAGACCTGTGGGGTGACTCTGTTTACCCCTCATTTATGAGGATGTTCTTGATCCTCGCTGACTCACTCCTCAGTAAATGCTAACATTTAAACATGCAACCTTTTATAACCACGCTATCACAGGTATCACAGGCTAACGTCTGCTAGCATGAATTCCCGTAGGATAATCAACCCTAAATTTTTTTATTTAAACAGGATAATAAGACCATATAAGGAGAGGGGTAAGTGTTATATAATGCAGCACTAACGGTATAAACATTCAAATTTTACATAACTATCTCAAATATTACCATTATACAGAAAGCACTATACTACCATCTACCATTTTTCACCATTTTATTACTGGAGCATTGATTACCATTTTTCTGACTAATAGTATAGATTTATTAGAATTTCTTTATTGGCAGAGATTTTAGACATCTCTTTTTATACTTTGAATTGAAAAAATAAGAATTGATTATTGACCAGGCACAACATGTAAAATGACCATCACCATATCACATAAAAATCCAACAAACACAGAGTTCTGGTTGGCTCTTTCAAAGATGGCGGATTATAGTTTTTTCTCTCCCCCATGGTTTGGTGGTTTTGGTTGGTGCCTGATGAAGCATGGAGTCTATAGGGAAAAGCGCTTTGGATGATTCGGTGTGTAATGAAGAGGCTGTGTTTAGGGTTTTAACAGCCTCTCTCGCGGGATCTTGGTGGCCGCGCTGCCATTTGTGAGCATTTGGCACCATCTAGTGGCGCAGCGCTGTATCACGCCCTAAATTAGTATCACCTGTATCTCATTATAAAAGGCAGGGTCAGACGTTGGGGCTCTAGGTGGCATTGTGGTGTTTACGCCCTGCACGTTGGGATCACACGCCACTCGGAGCTCCACGACTGGTTTCTGCCTTGAGAGTGGCGTGTACAGCGGGGTTAGTTGGCGCACATACAAATCTATGTATTCTCTATCTTTCAGACTCAGCAAGTTTTGACCGAGGCACGTCCCCGATTTAAGACTCAGAGGGAGTTAGGGTCACCGGTACCTCCTGCCCTTGGTAGAGGGTAGGAGGAGTACGGGCTGGAGCCTGGCAGTATCTCAGGTCATTTAGACAGAGTAGGGACAAGGTATTTCCCTCTGCTGTCGTGAGCCATTCCCGAGGCACTCCCTGGGAGCCATTGTAGTCTGTGAGGGTATGGCTGTAGGTGGTAGACACCACCGGCCTGGAGTACAGGAGTTGCTCCCCGGTGTGGACCATGCCGTCTATGAAAGGACCACAGGGATGGACCAGTCTGGCACCGGCCCTTGGAAGTGGTCTCCTATAGGTTTGGCGTGCCTGTATGCCTGGGGCATTAGCCTACTCCTGTCCTGCTCCACCCTCCCCGGGGGACGTGTCCTCATGTGGTCCAGTGTGCCCTAGCCTCCACCAGTCCCAGGGGGTCAGCCGGCATAGTTGTCTTTTGTTGGTTGCCTTATTGGTTCTGGGTTTTGCTTACGTTCATTTAATAAATATATTGGTTTATTTTATGCTGTCTGCACTTGGGTCTTTATTTCTGCTTATATCCCCCATTCGTGACAGGTTGAGGAGTCTTTGGGAAGTTCGGCTGGAAAGGCTAAGAGACAGCTTGCTAGTGGATGAACAAGAGACTCGGGTCCAGTGTTTAAAATCTACCTTTGAATTTTGGAGCTATCCGCAATGATATGAACAATTTTTGTGCTGAGTTTGAGAAAGTCGAGTCTGGGATTTTCTTGGTTATTTCAATAACAGCGCTGTGCTAGCATACAGATATATTAAAAATAGCTCAAAATGAGGAGAATGAGGAAGGGCGAGACACGGTTGTGTTTTTTCAGTGGCATCTTTTGATGTGGCTCCCTTTGCTGCCAGAGAATGGGCTGATTGAGGGTCGATCGACTCCTGCTGGAAACAAGCCATGCATGCTAATCTTTAGGCTCCTTCACTACACCGAACAGACAAGATATTTTGAAGGCTTAATGTCAACCCTGTTTTGCACTTTGCTACGTGCAGTTGTTGGTGTTTTCTCCCATGGTTACTGTACTTCTTGGACATTAAAAAACCTCTCTAAAACTTCAGCACCTGGACAGATGCAAAAAAAATCCAACAAAGTTTTTCTTGATCATTATTATGTTTTCTTTATTTGCTGCTATTTTATTAGATGGTTTACAGCTGACATGCTAACAAACGTTTCCATACCTTAGCTACAAGGGAGGCCGCATTTGTCCATGCGATAGCATCAGCAGGAATAGCATTCGCCGTGACCCGGGCGTGTGCTGACGGTTCTGCCACCATCTGCGGCTGTGATATGAGGCGTAAAGCGCCCCCTGGTGATGGGTGGAAGTGGGGTGGCTGCAGCGAGGACATCGATTTTGGGAACATGGTGTCACGAGAATTTGCAGATGCCCACGAGAACCGACCAGATGCTCGATCATCCATGAATCGCCATAACAATGAGGCTGGCAGAATAGTTGAGTATTTAGTGCTGAATACTAGTTACTAATGACCATTTTACTGGGGACACATTACTAATTACTACTATTTTATTAAAGACTCATTACTAACAACTACCATTTTACTAAACACACATTACTAATGACTATCATTTTATTGCACTCTCATTATTAATGACCACCATTTTATTGAACACTTGTTACTGATTACAACCACAAGTTTGTGAACCCTTTAGAATTTTCTATATTTCTGCATAAATATGACCTAAAACATAATCAGATGTTCACACAAGTCCTAAAAGTAGATAAAGAGAACCTAGTTAAACAAACGAGACAAATATATTATACTTAATCATTTATTTATTGTGGAAAATGATCCATAATTACATATTAGTGAGTGGATACAGTATGTGAACCATTGCTTTCAGTATCCCCCCCAGAGCAATAACTGAAAGTAAATGTTTTCTGTAACTGTTGATCAGTCCTACACACCAGCTTGGAGGAATTTTATCCCATTCCTCCATACAGAACAGCTTCAACTCTATGATGTTGGTGGGTTTCCTCACATTAACTGCTCTCTTCAGGTCCTTCCACAACATTTCCTTTGGATTAAGGTCAGGACTTTGACTTGTCCATCCCAAGACATTAACTTTATACTTCTTGAACCATTCATTTATAGAACAATTTGTTTGCTTAGGGTCGTTCTGCATGACCCACAGTCTCTTGAGATTCTCCTGACATTTTACTTTAGAATTATCTGATATAATTCAGAATTCATTCATTCAAGATTCTACAGGGTTCACAAACTTTCAAGCACCACTTTTGCTTTTGCTTTGCATTTTATGTTTAACAGGACTATGCTAAGCTTATCCTTGTGGTGTCTCCACAGTCCATCTCTGATCACATGTACCTGAAATGTAAGTGTCATGGCCTCTCTGGAAGCTGCGAGGTGAAGACCTGCTGGTTTTCTCAGCCAGATTTCCGTGTGATTGGTGACTACATGAAGGATAAGTATGACAGCGCCTCGGAGATGGTGGTGGAGAAACACAGGGAGTCTCGCGGCTGGGTTGAAACACTGCGGCCCAAATACCCCTTTTTTAAACCCCCCACGGAGACGGATCTGGTCTACTATGAAAGTTCCCCAAACTTCTGCGAGCCGAACAGGGAGACGGGATCGTTCGGGACCAAGGACCGCGAGTGCAACCTGACGTCTCATGGCATCGACGGTTGTGAACTTCTCTGTTGTGGGCGGGGTCACGAGAGCAGGACGGAGAGACGCAGAGAGAAATGTCACTGTGTCTTCCACTGGTGCTGCTATGTCAGCTGCCAAGAATGCGTACGCATCTATGACATACACACCTGCAAATAACCATTTCCATGGAAACCTACTGCTGTAATGTGACTGTGGATTAATGGTAAGGGTTTGTGAGGTCGTGACCTCGAGGGAAATTCCTCGAGGGAGTTCCTGTGTGTGAGGGTTAGGGTTATACGGCAATCATATTCTAATCACAGCACTGACATTGACTAGTGATTCACTTACGTGAATGATTCACTGATTCAAACACTTGCCCAGATGATTCAGTGATTGAAACACTTACCAAAACGATTCACTGAGTCAAACTTACTCTAACGATTCACTAATTCAAACACTTACTAAGATGATTCACTGATTCAGACACTTGCTCAAAAGATTCACTTACAGAAACGATTTACTGAATCAAGCACTTACCTGAACGATTCACTGAATCAAAAACTTACCTGAAAGACTCAATGAATCAAACATTTATCCAAATTATTCACTGAATCAAACACTTAACCAAGTGATTCACTGAATCAAACACTTACCTGAACGATTCACTGGTTCAGCCCAACCCTAGCAATGCTGGTTTTGTAGCAGCACTTGGTGTCTTTCTATGCTAGCATCATGTTAGCATTGTTCAAAGTTATATCTGCTTTATTTAATTTGAAGCCATTATGAAATTTATTTCATTAACATATGGCCTGTTTTGTGTTTTGCTTTGTTTGTATGCCAGAAAGCTTTTAGTGTGTTACATGTAGCCACTTCCTTAGCACACAGTAACTATTTAATTAGCAGTACTTTGGGTGTGTTTTAAAGCTAAACATGTCAGTTCTGTGCTATATATTAACTGTGGTGTGGTATATAACACCAGTGCTCCTTTGTGCTAACGTTAGCTTTAGCCGGTTAGCTATGTGCACTAAAACCAGGCCTACTTTTCAAACACTGATATCTTATTTAAATCATAGCAATGCTAACAAATCCCAGATGTGTTTATAGTGACAATTTAAGTCCTCCTGTGCTAGCATTAGCCTTAGCCTCTTTACCACTAGCATTGAAACACATAGCGCCTTATTTAAATATTTGTAGCACTAACTAAATCTATTTTTGATACTGTTACACGTTTATTTGTTTTAATGATATTCAGTGTTTTCCTGTGCTATTATTAGTGTTAGCTTTTTTGCTAACCAAGTTAAACAGATATCACTGGTTTACTTTAAGCCTTGTTCGTGTTAGCAGATCTGATTTTGTTTTTGATGGTGAAAGCTGTGGTTTATGCATGAATAAAATTGAGGGGCATCTCTCAGAGCTAGCATTAGGATTAACTTCTTTGCTACCTATTTACGTTTTAGTAGCACTAACATTGCTGGTTAAACCTGTTCTAATTGTAGTGACACTTAAAGCGCTAACAGTGATTTTGATATGGATTTAATATTAAATGATGTAGTTTGGTTGGTAGTAGCATTAGCCTACAAGCTAATTATAACTCATGACAGTAATATTATTTAATGTTAAACAGGTCTGCTATGTCATTTTTCAGATTTTTTTGTTTTTGAAAGTTAGAGAGAAATAATAATCATGAACGAGCAAACAGCTCGAGTCCGCCGTTAACAAGTTACTACTTAGCTAATGAATAACAAGCTAGCATTTCATATTTCTGACTTTTTGCTAATTATAATTCTGTTTTGTCAGGAAGCCATTAGTGTTTAAATGATTAGCTCAGAAGGTAAATAGTTCAGCTTGTTGTCAGTTAGCCTTGTAGCAATAGAACTTCAGGTAGAGGCTAATATAGCAATATGAAAACAGTATTAATAATGAGTGCTACATGACCAAAAGTATGTGGACACCGGAAAATTTCATCCTGTGTTAGCTACCAGAATATTAGTCACGTCTGTGGTTTGTGGTTCCAGTTCTTGCCAGGATCTTCCAGGAACTGGAAAAAAAAAAAGAAAGAAATGAAAAATAAACAATTTGTGTTTGCACTACTCCAGAGTCAGATGGTGGTGCTTGTAACACTGATACAGGAAATGGAACCCCTCATACTGGAACCAGTCATTTTTATATTGTAAACACAGGAACCATTGACATTGGCATCTGAACCTCTGATTCTGGAACAGGAACCTTTAATGCTGGAACAGAAACCTTTGGTACTGAAATTGGAACCTTTAAGAATTGGAACTCTTACTGGAACTCTTACAGTACTTTTCACACTGTACCAGGAAATTTTATGCTGGAGACTTTTGTATTAAAACTGGAACAAATTAAACTGTAACTAGAAATTTGAAAAGGAAACTGATAGCTTTCACACTGGAACAGGAATCTTTTAATACTGTAACGGGATCCACTGGTACTGAGATTGAACCCCTCATCTACTGAACCAACACTTTTTGCATCAGGAATATTTGGTACTTTAATTGATCCTGGAACAGGAACCTTCAGCATTGAAACCAAACCATCGCATATTGGAATCAGCTGTTTGGTACTGGAATACATAATTAATACTGGAACTGTAAACTTTAAAACTGATATTTGGTCTTTGCTGCAGACACTGGTGTGCTATAAACTGTAGCAGGAACTTTTCATACTTTAGGAGGGACCTTTATTAGTTTACTATCTTGGTAATATCTGGTGCTGAAATTAAACCTCCTCATACTTTAACTGATAGTGGTTTTTGGAAGCTTGACATAGAAGGCTGTCCACATACTTTTGGCCATGTCGTCTGTAAATGTGCTGCTTTTATTAATTAATCCAATTAGCCTTTCTAATCTGTAGTGTGTGTGTGTGTGTGTGTGTGTGTGTGTGTGTGTGTGTGTGTGTGTGTGTGTGTGTGATCTCTCTCCTTTCTGTGAAAACTCAACCGACTAAAATGTGAAGGTTTTATTAATTTAGATATAGTGAATTATAAATAAAGCTGTTAATAATTTAACCCATTTATATTGGACCTATAAATTGGTATGTTCTCCCCATCGTTTGGTTGAGAGACACTGCATCGACTAAACCCTACAAACAGGGGGCAATTAAGCTTTTTATCGTACAACTGCATGATTACGTAATGTTATGCCTTTGTGAACTGGATGTGATTGTGCTGCGTGTTTATTTTTATTTTATTCTCACACTGGACAAACTAATCTGAGTTTCTTTCTGTTTACAGTTCAATTATTTATTGATGTTTACGTGTATATATTAGGAAGTGAGTTAATATACAAATATAAATCTATATGTTATGACTAGTGTCAGATGTTTACGGCAGGTTCTGCTGAACCTTCTTTAGCTTTATTTTTGGCTATGTTAGTTTTTTTGTCTTGCTTTAACTGTTTATATTCAAATAAATTTACACAAAATAGAATATAATATTGTCTTTTCATTTCCATAAATATTGGTGCTGATATTTTTCCTCCAGGGAATTTTTAGTGCATGTGTATCATTTTTATTATTTTATTAGTGCTGTCAAACGATTAAAATTTTTAATCAGATTAATCACACTCTTGGGCTGTGATTAATCACGATTAATCG
>JAVSBU010279849.1:0-11501 GCA_033118015.1 Loricariichthys derbyi | reverse complement strand
ACTATCTCTTGAAACTATTAAGATACATCCTTTAATATATTTTACATAACAAAATACAAATTTTATAGTTTACAAGCCCAAGAGCAAATAGAGAGTCTTATATATTTAATTGTGATATTGTTATACTGGGTTTTGTATTTTTTAGGGATAAAAGAGGGTGTTAAAGGGCCACAGTAGTTAGCACAGTTGCTAGTTTATTTCCTGTATTGGGCCCTTTGCTGCTCTTTAGGCCCCCAATTTATCATGAACTTGGCATAAACGGGTTTGAAAATGAATTAATGCACGAATTAGAAATAAGAATAAGGGTTAAACCTAGTGGTCTTTCTTTATTAGCTCGCTAAACCATGTGCTTTTGTGGGTAATGTGGTAAACTACTATAGGATATGTATGAAATAGAAACGTTTTGATGTGTTTTACAAATCTCATGAAAATATTTAAGTAACACCAGATTTTATTAGGTATTAAATACTAGAAATTTGCTGTAGAGTAAATATTATTTTTCTAATTATTTCCAATTACTTTTCGAGAAACCCGTCAGGACTCGCTCTGATTGGCTAGTACTATCAGCACTCTGCGTTGTGATTAGCTTTCTGCGCTGTGATTGGCTGGAGTAACTTACTCACAATAAACTGACCAAACGGAGCGCAGGATGTGGTATTTGCTAATAACGGGTAGGATGAAAACCGCGTTTCGTTTATTCGCGTTTTCCTACTCGTATTCCGACATATTCCGTCTTAACGCTCTCATTTCTGTTGACTCTTTGAACAATTATCGGGCTTTTAAAGGGGCAGGTAGAAGTTCGTTGATGATTGATGAGGGGGCGAACTGGAAGAGAGTAATGAGTAATGAAATGTGTATAATTTGATCGGACCCCTGGTTCCTCCTCGTCTCTTCTTTACGCTCCAGTCCAGTCGGGGGCGCTGTCGCACAGCAACTTTTTGTACCAACCGCCAATAAACCAAAGTATAAGAGTGTTTTACGGCGTTTCTGTGTTATGTTTGGTTATGGAGGCGATATTTCAGGCTCCAAAACGGAGGACGAAGGTTTATGAATCGTTTGAAGCGCCTCTTCCTGTTTTACTGAACCAGGATTCCGATTCAGATAAGAGAGAAATATATAAAGTGGAATTAATTAACAAGCACGTGATAGTGAGAGAGCGCGAGCACATTCAGGCTCTGTATGGCAAGGTAACACACACACACACACACACACACACAAAAACAACTAACCAACCACTTATACAAGGTAACACAACCACACACACAAACAACCAACTAACCAACCACTTATACAAGGTAATACAACCACACACATATGAACACAACCGCATACATACAAACACACAACTGTATACAAGCCGCATACACAAATACAAAGTAACACAACCAGCCACACCCCCAAGCAAACGCACAACTGCATACACACATACTCACAACAAATACACAACTTTGCATAAAAACACACAACTAGACGCACAACTACACACATACACAGAACTATGCAAACAAACGCTCAACTGGACACAAATGCAACAACACACACTGCATACACAACTATACACACACATAACTACACTCTATATACACACACACTGTATGTATGTATGTATGTATGTATGTATGTATACACACACACAACCAATAAACACTGTATTTATACTCATGGTTACACAAAACTAGTTTAAATCTTTAGTTTTTTTATTTAATATTGTATGTGTGTTTGTGTTTGTTTTTTTAGGGCTCTTTCGGTAAAGGCGTTCTCTCCAGAAGCAGACCGGTACACAGCATATCTGAGCGGTGGGAGTGTGAGTACTGACCTGTAATGTCTGCACCAAAACTATAAAATCCAAAGTGTTAAGTGATGATTTTTATTCCTTTCTCCTTTATCTAGATGTAGGTGATAAATGTTTACCTGTTATCTCTCTAGAAAAGTAAGTAATTTGAATCTTTAATATTGTACTGACATATTTAAATGAACTTTATTCTCAAATCAAGCTTAAGATCAGTGATATTTTAATTTATTATTCAAAATTGTCAAGAGAAATAATAATTGTGGTGCACTTTGTAAAACAAAACTCTTCTGGTAAATTTGTGCTTTCCGTTCAGTTCAGTTCTGTTCAGGTTCTAAAGCAGTTTTATTGGACCAAGCTAAGCATTTATACCCCATATGAATCTGATTGCTCAGGGTCCAATGTTATGAGCTCATTTATAAATTATGTACCAGACAGTATACAGATTTAAACGTGGTTGGCTGGAGACGCATCAAAAGCTTAAGTGTCAATACCTGTGATTAAAACTGATCAGGATACAATCAAGATAAAATATGCATGAAAATATTGTGTAAACAGGTTGTGATTCTGGTTTTTGTCTCTCTGATTCTGATTCTTTTACTTTGTATCTTTGACTTTATTATTCTTTGGGTCTAATTCTTTGACTCTCTGATTCTTCGATGTTGATTGTTTAACTCTAATTCTTCATCTTGAAGATTGATTATATCACTCTGATTTTTAGACTTTGAAATTTTGATTTGATATTTTTTGACTGATTCTTTTATCTCTAATTCTGCGATTTGATTTTTCAACCTTATAATTCTTCAATTTGGTGATTCTTTTACTCTTATTCGACATTTTGATTCTTTGACTCTCTTGTGACTCTCTGATTCTTCATCTTAAAGATTGACTCTGATTTTTAGACTTTGAATCTTTGATGTTTTTGACTGATTCTTTAAGGCTAATTCTGCACTTTGATTTTTTTCAACCCTATAATTATTTGACTTTGAGTCTTTGACTGTCTTATTCAACTTATTGATTCTTTGACTCCCTGTGACTCTGATTCTTTGAATATCTGATTCTTTGACTCTATTTTCTGACTCTCTGATTCTTTGACTCTGTTTCCTTGACTCTCTTTTGTGACTCTGATTCTTCAGCTTAAAGATTATTTGATTCTGATTTTTAGACTGATTTTTTGATTTGATGTTTTTTGACTGATTCTTTAACTCTAATTATGCACTTTATAATTCTGTGGCTCTGACTTTTGAATTCTTCAACTTTGATTCTTTAACCCTATGATACTTTGTCTTTTTTTTTTTTACTCTGTTTGACTCTGATTATTCATCTTAATTATTATTTGACTCTTATTTTTAGACTTTGATTTTATAATTTTATAATTTTTTGACTGATTCTTTAAGGCTAATTCTACACGTTGATTCTTCATCCCTATAATTATTCAACTTTGCAATTCTTTGACTCTCATTTGACTTTTTGATTATTTGACTCTCTTTTGTAACTCTTTGACTCTGAATTTTTTATTCTCTGATTCTTTGACTGTCTGATTCTTCATCTTAAATATTATTTGACTCTTTTTAGACTTTGAATCATTGATTTTGATGTTTTTTGACTGATTCTTTAAGGCTAATTCTGCACTTTGATTCTTCAACCCTATAATTCTTCAACTTTTTGATTCGTTGCCTCTCTGTTGTGACTGATTCTTTGATTCTTAATCTTGAAGATTATTTGACTCTGATGTTTAGACTAATTCTTTGATTTGATGTTTTTTTTTTACTGATTCTTTAACTCTAATTCTGCACTTTGATTGTTTGGCTCTAGCTTATTGTTTTCCACCCTATGATTCATTGACTCTGGTTTTTCATCTTAATGATTCTTTGGATTTTTTATTTTTTTTTATAATCGTCTTTATAATCCTGTGCTTTGACTCTTTGATACTCTTTCTTTTTTTTTTACTTTTTAATTTTTTGGCTTTTTAAAGTTTTTCATTCTTTAACTTTCTGGTTCTTTGATTTTCTGATTATTTGTTTCTCTAACTTATTAACACATTATAATCAGATTTGATTCTGCTCTTTCGCCTGTTCTGTTCTTTTACTTAATGTCTTCCGATGTAAGATGTTATTTAGGTGGATTAAGAAACAGACCAACTGTTTGCTAAATTAAAATTCAGACACGCGTATCTTTTTAAGCACATTTATTGATACCATTTACAGAACAGAGTCTGCACTTTTAGCATTTTGCTGTTTCTCAGGACGTGTATTGAGTGATTTGTTCGGGCTTTTGTTCTGTGCAGGTACCAGAAGCATGTGAGATGGGCACGCTCTGCTCTTCTGGCTCAGGGATTGGATGAGGAATCTGTCACTCAGGTGCTGAAGGATCTGACTCGTCCTATTGCACTGGATCTATCAGAAGAACAGGAGGAAACTGGAGAGCAGGGAAGGTCTTTGGGTCAGGACCAGCCCATGGATGATGTATCTGCAGAAACAGCTAGCGAGGATTCAGAAGCTCAGAGGCAGGGAGATCCTCGTTACGATCCTCTGGCTGATCTCTATCCTCAGGAACCTGAACCGGTGAACCCGACCCAACTCGCTAAGATCAAATGCACCCGGCACGACGACTGGCTCTCGCACTGTGGGTGTCAACCGGCTGTGAGCGAAATACGGAGTGGGACAGGAACTCAAAGCTACGACACGTCCGTAGCTCATGGATATGTTCTGGTGGAGGAACCTGATGAAGAAGCGGATGGAGAACCAAAGCAGGATGAAGCTGGCAGCGTAATTATTTAAAATGAGTCAGAATCTGGGTTAAAGCTGAAGCATGACTTCTGAAAGCGTACGCCATTCATGCTTTAATAGAATAATAGAAAAATTCAAACATCAAGTTTAATTAATGTAAACAGAGTAATTAATTATACAACCCTATATCAGAAAATTGCAACAATATGAAAAAAAGATTGGGAATTGTTTAAACAGTCTACTAAATTAGTCTCCCTAAATATTGCAGTACTACAGAGGGGGGTGGGGATCCTAATGAGGGTGTAGGCATCTATTTCAGACAGCCTTCAGCGTGGAAGCTTTTTACAGCTGCTGTACATCAATGGTGAAATAAGCTGTGAAACGTTCAGAGCAGAAAATTTAATTTTTAGACCTCGTGACCCTACTGAGTATGTATTTTGGAACAATAGTGACAAAAGCAAAGAAGCTAGCGAGAGAACAGCGCCAGACTTTCGTCCCCTCTGTTTTGCATCCGTAATTCAGTTTAGTTAGAGTAGAGCTTGTATGTTTGTTCTTGTTGGTCTGAGATCCTGGTGCTTTATGTTGAAATTTCCCCTCGTGCTGGAATCCTTTTGGTTTTTGCCGTTGCAGTGTAGCAATTATTAAAGGTTTTCTCTTTCGGTCCAGGACGGGAGAGGCAGGCTGGCTTGCAGAATCAACCCCTTTAACATGGTGGAATATTTACAGCTGAGTTATGAAGAGGTAAGAGAGGATGAGACAGAGGTTATTAACCAAGCACAGAAGCTGCAACTGCATTCATAATACAGCCACGTTAATTAGGGCTGTGCCATGTGCCAATCTTACGGATAACCAGAAATTAACTATATTTTCTATGTTTTCCATCTTTTAAAATGTTTATAAAAGGTTTACAATGGTGGTTGAAAGTTTGTGGACCCTTTAGAATTTCCTTTATCCTCATAAGACCTGATAATTCATTTTTGTCCTCTGTGGGGGACATGAGTTCCCAAAGAATATTTAATTAACCATATAATCTACAGAGCTAAAAGCTCATGCGCCATCTAGAGGACATCCTGGGCTTTACACTCATATATCATTTGTGGGGGGTGGAGTCATCTGCAACCAGAGATCAGCTTTTTCAAAATGGCTGCCATCTCGGCTACCACGTTTTATGGATGCAAGAGAATTAAATTGTTGAATAATCTATATTAATGCCTATAAAGCCCATAATTTATGTTTTAAGTGGAAAACTATTTTAGCTCATTTTTAAAGCTGTTTTTTACTGATTTGCACTTCTGTCGAATCACTTAAGTCTACTTTTTTAAATGTCCACTGTAGTGGACATTGGGACTTCATCTATTTTGAAGGAAGGATTCGAACTTTTCGTGAGCCACCGTGAAACCTTTGGCTCTGGCTTTTCTTTCCAAGAGCTGATATTGCGGCCCGACATGCCAGCATTAATTCGGCTGATTGATAAGAACAGTTTCATGTTGGATCAGAGGAAAGGGTCGTTTGGAACCTTTGGGTCGGGTTTTATAAGTGGATGAACCTATTCAGTATTCTAATCATCTGTTGTTCTGTTTGCAGGCCTTTTTCCTGGTTTATGCACTTGGATGTTTGATGGTTTACTCAGACGGTGTAAGATTCCCTTCATGCCATGTATACACTGAATGGCCACTTTATTGGAGACACTCTTATTAATATGGTCAGTATTTGAGAATGCATTGTTTAGTCCAGGACTGTAACTAGCGGACCACCACAGTCCCAGCTTCTCATATTTGGTGCAAATTATCTGAAGGTACTGACCTGCTCTGAACAGCCCATTTTAGTATCTCAGTAGGATTAAGATTTGAGGATCATGAAGGCCGGGAAAACCCTTGTTGTGGTGTCTCTAATAAAATGGCCACTTTGAATAGCACAATCTCCGTTATCCTTAACGCTGCCATTAATTGAGTTAGTTAAGATTGTTTTAATTTAACGTACGTGTTGGCAGGCCGCAAGGTGATGCTTGCATGTTCTCCTTGTGTCTGTTAGGTCAATTGGTGTCTATTAACATGTCCCATTGTCTTATAGTCTGTGGAACACAATATTTTAAAATTTTTTTCAGGAACCCCTGCCGATCCTTCAGCTCTGGGATCTGTTTCGTTCAGCACAGCCCCACTTTGAGTCCACCTACGCCGCCTATCACTACTTCCGCAGCAAAGGATGGGTTCCTAAGTGTGGCATTAAATACGGCACAGATCTACGTAAGGAAACTCAGCCGCGGGTCATGAAGCGTAAAGATTTTGTAAGGGATCGAAAAAAATCCTTCATTGTTTTGAACCCATTTATCCTGGTTCGGACCACAGGGGCACACAAGACACCGTGGGGGGTGGGGGGGTTAACGATGCACTCATATAAAACTAATTCGATTCACGATACTGAGTTCATGGTTTGATTTTTTTTTTCCTATGATAAAATGTCAAAAATTAAAAATATCATTTTTTAATAATTTTTGAGGTGTGAAAAGTGCAAAGCAATGCACATTTTCATTTAGATTTTTATGCACAAAAACATTTCTGAAGAATAAAACCCTTCAGAATGTGTTCCAGGGGCGGGATTAACAAAATCTTTAAGAAAACAGTGAAACAGTAAGAAGTTCAGAAGTTTTATTTTAAAATCGCATTTAAGAACATTCTTAAGTTTAAATAGAGCTACTGCCCTATTTACGAGTGCTTAAATTAACTACAGCTGGGCAAAGTCCTTAACATGAAGCATATTTTATAAAAAAAAAATTATAAAGTAACATTGGAATTTGAAATTAGTTGGTTCCAGAAGTTTGAATCCAGTTTCTTTAGAAGAATTAATGTAACTAGGATTAATTATTAATATATATTCATATGTAATTAATGGCTTAAAGTGTGAATAAGGTAAAGGAATTTAATGCATAAAATCAATAAAGACATGAAA
Organism: Loricariichthys derbyi; assembly: GCA_033118015.1. Classification (NCBI taxonomy): domain Eukaryota; kingdom Metazoa; phylum Chordata; class Actinopteri; order Siluriformes; family Loricariidae; genus Loricariichthys; species Loricariichthys derbyi. The sequence continues at coordinate 4,037 of JAVSBU010279849.1, read as the reverse complement.
TAAGTGAAAATCAAACTGAAAGTTTAGAGCCGTTGAGATGGCTGCAGTTTTGTCGTGTCTTATTGGTGCAATATCGCCACCGACTGGTGCTTGAAAGTATCGCACCTGCACAGAAAAATCAGAATTCAGTATGTGTTTATGAAAGCTGAATGTGTTTTTGTTTTATATCAGATAACTGTATTGGTAAATCTTATTTTTTAGCCCATTGTATTATCTTCATATTCTGCTAGGGTTGGGTATTGTTTTATTCATCATTATTTTATTGCTTTTGATTCTGCTTAAGTCCAAAATGGTGAAAGGAAAAAAGTGGCAATTTTTATTTATATATCTTTCCATTTAAGTATTAGCATTTTTTGTTCTGGATGTGCTAGGGAGGTACAAACCTGGTACACTGCTGAAGCTTAGTGTCATGCTGTGGCTTTTTTTTTTTTGTTTGGTTTTTTTTTTGGCTCATATATAACACATTGCATAACACACATTGCATTTCACCTTTTCTTTTTTCTCTCAAAGTGGACTTCAACTTTTGAGCGCCCATGTTCTGTTAATGCTCTAGTGGAGTGTATCAAACCAAAAATACATGATATACAGCACCACTCAAAAGTTTGGAGTTGATACTGAATCATCCAAACTATGAAGGAACCCATAAGGTATCCTGTAATGAATTTAAGTGTTAAACAAAGCAAAATGGAAGAAAAACTGAGCTGATCATCTAGTGTGGACGCAGTTTCTTCTAGTTTCTATTATGCTTTGAACGAGAGACTTTTCGAGCTGGTGTAAGTGGCACTACATGGGGGGTAAATTATTCAGTCCCATTAATCATTGCTTTCCTCGATCCCCTTACCGTCTCGTCTGCAGGGTGAAAGTTCAGAAGTTGGCTCTCACCGCTGAACTTGGAGCTCGTGACCGATGATCTCGTGACCTTTTAGTGCGTTTGTGACACACGACTCTCGTCCTTGTAAGAGTTTAACATTTCTGCTATTGGACTGCACTAAGGTTTTCCTTTTGCTTTCTTTTGCAGTGCTGTACAGGAAAGGACCGTCGTTTTATCACGCCAGGTCGGTACAACTTTAATCCGCCGCTTAAACCATAAAGAACTGAGGCATAAAAGCAGGTTCAGTTATAGAGGAATATTCACCAACCTCACCAGATAGAGAAAAGCTTCCTGAGTCTGAGGCTCTCATTAACCTGATAGAGGATGTGCAAACGGCCCTCCTCCTTTCCTTAGGGAATTGGCAGGATGCGTCAAATGATATGAGGATTTGGACTTACCAAATTGGGAGAAAAGGTAAAAAGAGTAACAGGCAGTCAGATATTTAAAAATGTTATTTCTAATCCTAACTTTAGGACAAATTGCTTTAAGATCTAACCCTACACCTTATCGCAACTACTTTTCCCAGAATGCCATGTGCTCACTATTTAAAAACCCCTCATTATTTGTCATGTTTATATTAGAAAAAAGCTAATAAAATTGATTTTTGTGAGCAGTTACTCGGTGGTGGTGGAGCGGGTAGACGAGACCTTACTGGGCGCCTCCCTCAGACCCTTCACCTGGAGATCTTTGGCCGCTTTAAACAGAATCACTGCGAACGTCTCAAAGGTAAAAACAAAAAAAATTTATTGCATTTAATAGAACAGATTACAATGTGTCTAAATTTTATTTGGGATGCCAGATATCTGTAAAATCCTCTAAAACTCCAAAACGTAGTGTCTGTGTCACCTTGTGGACAGTGTCCAAATTACTACACCACACAACCTACCAACGACACCAACCATAAGGCTATATATAAGTATATGATTCAAACGGCCATCGATGCTGATAGGATGTTAAATAATTAAAGCATTGAGTGTTTTAAATCATTTTTGTTATGTTATTCCAATATTTTGGCAGGAACTGATGCTGTGTTACGTCATCGTGCCGTCAGATTCGGACGTTTCCTCGCCGGAGTTCCTGAGAAGCGTCAAAGTTCAGGAGATTATCGTGAGCAGATGGGTTTCCTCCAGAGAACGAACAGGACAGGAGGACATTTAGACATTTTGTACATAAATAAAGATGTATTTTCAAAAACACTAATGATTTAAGCCAACAGCTTTTTTTATGAGGTCCTCAAAACGGTTCTTTTGTTCTTACCATGTGTTGTGAAGGTTGGATTTTGATAGATCTTTATTCTTTAAAAATAGAAGGGCGTCCATTCGCACCCTATTGAAACGCTTAGTGACTCTAATTTCACTTTTAAAATAACTGCTAATCCTAGAGGTTCACATACTTTTACATGTACTTTGTGCTTGGTTTGTTTTAGGGTTCGCTTTAGCTTTTAGTGCTTGTGTGGAAATCTGATGCTGTTTTAGCTGGAATTTTGCATGAATATATAAGAAGTTAAATGGCTTTACAAACTTAAGCACCCCTGTATGGAAAAAATCTCATTTACCCAAATAAGCTGAGTGAGAGAATGTAATTGTGTACAAAGCTGGAATCAAAGCAAAAGGGGCCGAATTTGGAGAATCCAAAACATATTTAGGTTTGTTTAACACTTAAGTTTATGACATGATCCGTGTTCCAAAAACACACTTTAGGTTACTTGGTGTCTCTCAAATGTGGATGAAGCGCCTAAAGAAAATTGAATGAAAAGTTCAGGACTTGCTCGTCCCCTCTTTGTCTCCATCGCTCCGTCCTGGCTGCGAGTCTCTCCTGGGACTGTCCATGATGTAGAAGTGGTTTTGGGAGATCTCCTGACAAAGCATGTTGTATTTGGACGCTCGTTTGATACGAGGCAGAACAAACACCTGAGTGAACTCGTCCTTGCTGAGTGGTTTCTTGGACTCGGTGGCCAGGACGCAGTTTATGAACGTCAGACTGTAGCTGTAGCAGTTGTGGTTCTCATCATCAAAGCTAAAAAGCAAAGAAAGAAAAGTTTGGTCTGGACGTTAAAGGTGCCTGATTACGAGAGGTCAAGGGTTCGACGTGGGATGAGGCCTTATTATATTGGGACATAAAAATTTGTCTCGTATACATGTAGATTTAATTTAGGAACAATCCCATATTATTATAATTACTAATAAAGTGCTTAATCAGGATATATAATGTTTCATTGTTTTTACCAACGATTAATTTCCTTGGTATTTTGTAGGCACTACAACATCATTCGTGTTCTGTTCTAAATGAGCACATCATTAGGTACAAATGTTCAAGGGCTAATTACTGGAAAATCTAATTAGCCAATCACATGGCAGCGACTCAGTAAATTTAGGCGTAAAGACATGATGAAGATGAGCAGCTGAAATTCAAACCAAACCTCAGAATGAGGAAGAACAGCGATTTCAGTGACTTTGAACGTGGTTTGGTTCAAAGCTGATCTACTGGGATTCACACACAGCGCCATCTCTAGGGTTTAGAGAGAAGGGTCCGAAAAAGAGAAAATGTCAAGTGAGTGCAGCTCTCTAGGTGAAAAGAAAGAACTGAGAATGCAGACTGATTCAGGCTAATATAACTTATTTAATCACTCATTACAACAGAGATATGCAAAGGAGCATCTTTTAACAAACTACATATCACCAGACTTGAGGCAGATGGGCTGCAGCAGCAGATCACACCAGGTGGCCCTTCTGTCTGCTAAGAACAAGCAACTGAGGCTACAGTTTATATAGGATCACCAAAATTGGTCAATAGATGATTGGAAAAATGTTGCCTGGTTTGTTGAGTCTGGATTTCTGCTGAGACATTCAGACGAGCATTTAAAATAAACAACGAGCCATGGATCCATCCTGCCTTATATCAACGTTTCAGACTATTCAGGACATTTTGGGGCCCCTTAAAGGCCCTGTCACAGTGCCAAAAAGTGTTACTTGCGACAGACTTGCGGCGAAAAAAATGGGATACTCGTGATACGGTTGGCGTTTTCGTACTTCAGACGTTCATACATCCGCACATGTTCGCATAATCCGCAATAGCAAATCATTTCAGCCCCTCAAATTTTGAGCTTGCTCACGATTGTTCTGCGGAAGACATTCCGTTCTGATGCCTCAATACGGCCGCCATTCTG
>JAVSBU010279522.1:0-11504 GCA_033118015.1 Loricariichthys derbyi | reverse complement strand
CAGTCTAGGACACGTCCAAGGTGAAGTTGACCTGATTTTACAGCCGGCGGACTGGTCCGACCAACCACACCTACGTGGGCACCAGTTTTACGGTCGGATGTCCCGAACCGGCCAACCACTGGGACGAAGGGGAGCTCTAACGAGGTCTGGCAGGGTTCAGTGCAGGGACAGGCCCAGACAATTACCCTCCATATGCAACGTGAACCTGCAGTGTGAACCTACCCCCGTGTGGACCCTTTAGGTCCGGCATTGGCTGGACGATCGCACGGGGGGCGCAGGGGGTGCTGAGGCAGTCTGGGTGGTGCAGAGATGCAACTAACTGTCCCTACACTGAATCTAAATCCTACCAAGTTACCTCCGAGCTCCAGCTTGTATGTCACTTACCCTCTACTAAAGGCAGGTGGATACTTTCATCCCTCACCTTCTCTGGCACCATAAGAGCATGGCTGAAGCGTGCAACCACGAGCGCAATCCCCGTTTCTGTGCACAGTGCAGTAGACATGTTTCAGCCATGGGACGAGCCTAGCAGTAAGATGGAACCCACGTATCCAATAACCTCGTTACCAAACCCCATACGGCAGCGCGAGCCGCGGCAGATCAATCTGATCGCCGGGCCAAAAGATGGAAAAAACAAGCTTTACTGTATGGTGGCTGAGCTAATGACCCGGCATCGCTTCATCGCCTGACTCGCGCTTTTAAAACAGCACGCACAGCTGAGTCTAATCTGAAACCTGATTGCTCCTAAGCAGCCCGCAGCGCGATCGTGCATGCGGGCACCAGATACAGGAAGACTCAGCTGTGTGCTCAAGCCGCACTCAGACGCCACGCCAGGTTGCCAGATAATGGATAAACCCACCATCCGGCGGGACGCCTGTCAGGAACCATTTAAACTGATGTTGCTCACCAACATGCATCAGCCTGACACCACCACAGCAGTTTTTCTGCTCAAATCTTAAAGTTTGAATACTTTTTGTTTTTAATTCATAAAACATATCCTCATGAGGCATAGTATTATTATTTTTATAATTCTTTATTCCAAAAATCACTAGTTATTGAAATTAAGACTTTTTTTGTTTGTTATTTTTGTTGTTGTTGTTGTTTTTCCACATCACGTAGGTTCTGGCTAGCTCTTTTTGTATTTTGAAAGTTTACCAAGAGTGGAAAAATTCTAAAAAATATAATTCCAAAAAGAATTGCTATGTCTTCAATTTATGAATAACCATGGAAAAGTTTACGTTAAATTGTTGACAAATCTTATTTCATATTTACATCCGCATCTGTATAATCTTAAGCATGAGAAAGTGTTAGTACTTTCTTTTCATACATATCACTTGTAATGAAACTTACAAATGAAATTAAGATTTACCTATTGGTGTTCCCACTCCATAGGCTTTGGAGTCAATGAGGCCTCCTATCTGTGTGAGGTTGCAGTTGCGCTGAGTGACAAATTCAATAGTGGTGGACTCCATGAGGAACGCGTAGTCAGAAGTAAGCACTCGCTGGATGCCCTCCTCCACACTCTTCACCATCGTAGATTGTCTCCTGCTGTTCATAAACTCCCACATCTTATCATATGTGGAAATTTTTGTGTTCTACAAATAGGAATACAAAAAGATGCGGAACACCATATTTATTTTTCATTCATTGTGATGAAGTCTGGAATTATAAATGCATTCTGGGATTTATATAGTCATGTGGTACCTTGAAAAATGCCATCGTAGATCCATCTTCAACAACTCCATAAGGAATTTTGGTCTGCTTGGCCAGATCATCAGCAGAGTCAATAGGAGACTCCATTCTTTCCACAGTGAGGAAGGCAGCCAGGTTAGCTGTGTATGAGGAGATGATAATCAAGGTAAAAAACCACCAAATTCCTCCAACTATCCTGGTGGATAAAGCCTTGGGCATCAGCTCAGACCCTATAGAGAACAGTACAGTTGACATTGGAGCCAAAGGTTGAGAAAGAAAAAAGAAAAACTGTGGGAGGACAGGACCAGCAGGAATTCCTTACTTTTAAATGGAAACCTCCAGTGTTCCATACAGGTCTTCTAAATCTTAAATTATTAACAATTTTTCCCTCTATACTAACATTTTGCAATTAGTGGACTGAAGTGCATTTTATTATGCTATTTTCTTTTGTTAAGTAGTTGAGAAAGCTAGCAAGGGGTTCTATATAAATCTTAATATATCTCTAAAATGTGCACAACAGCCACACTCCAGGAGCTAGCAATGGGCAACATCTTCCACAGCATATATACGCTAGCATTCAAAAGAAAGTTTTAAATTATTATTTTTAAAACTAATTACCAACACTACATTTAGTTTAAAGCCCCAATTCCAATTAAGTTAGGATGTTGAGTAAAATGTAAATAAAAACAGAATGCAATGATTTACAAATCCTTTTCAACCATTATTCAATTAAATACACTACAAAGACAAGCTATGTAATGTTCAAATGGACAAACTTTATTGTTTTGTTTTTTTTGCAAATGTTCACTCATTTTGAATTTGATGCCTGCAACACGTTCCAAACAGGCATTTTAGGGCTAATAATAAAGTTATAAACTATATGTTGATATGATTTAAACAGGTGATGTAACAGATGATTCTGATAATGATTTGGTACAAAAGCAGCATCCAAGAAAGGCTGAGACTTTGGAGAACAGGAGATGGAAATGGTAAAGGAAATGCATGAGAAAATGATTGAAATGTTTAAAAACAATGTTCCTCAAAGAAAGATTGTAAGGAATTTACATATTCCTCCCTCTACAGTGCATAACAACATTAAATAATCAAAGGAATCTTGAGGAAGTGTGTAAAGGCCAAAGGCGCGAGCTTACGCTGAATACTGTGATCTTCGATCTCTCAGAAAGCATCAAGAACCCATTCAACAAAAGCTGATAAAACAACATGGGTAAGGGATTAGCTTGGTAAAGCTTTGTACCAAGCGCTAAAATATGGAGTTACATTCACAAATACCACTTAAAACTTTACTGTGCTAAAAAGAAGCCTCATGTTAACCAGAAGCTCTGTTAACTTCTCTGGGATCAGAGGCATCTAAGATGGACCATCACAGAGTGGAAATGTGGATTGTGGCCAGATGAATCAGAATTTCAGATCTTTTTTGGTAAAAAAAAGAAAAAAAAGGATGCCATATGCTTCAGACCAAAGACAGAAAGGAGCTTCCAGACTGTTATCAGCAACAAGTCCAAATGACAGGGTCTGTTATGATATGGGGTTTGGTAAAGGTCAAACCTTGGCAAAGGTCATTTAGACTTACAGTTGATTTCAGAAATATTCCACCCCCTCAACTCCAAAGACATTATAGAGATGAGGATGAAAGATAATGACAATAAATGACAAAAAACAAACAAACAAACAAAAAAACCTCATTAAACAACAGTATTTATTAATAAATATGTGAGTTATTTTGACAACAGAACCTTACTTTGAAGTTGAAATGAAAAATGTAACTCTTTCAACACATGTGCACTATTATTCAACTCTCTGCTTTTATACTTTATGGAGCATCCTTTAGCTTTTATAACTTCCAACAAATGTTTTCAGTAAGTACTAACAAGTTTCTTACATTTCACAACTGGAATCTTGGTGTATTATTCATGCACAAAAGCCTCTAGTTCACATCCCTCTTTAAAATGGCCTGGTATTTCTGAGAATACATGATCCCATGTATACAATCAAGATTGCCAGATTTTGCTGCAGAAAAACAACCCCACATCATCAATGACCCACCTCCATGCTTGACTGTGGGGATGGTATTCTCCTGGTCAAAAGCCTGGTCTTTTGCAGTTCCGGTTTGGTTTCATCAGTCCATGGAACTGTCTCCCAAAACTCTGTATCGTTATCCAAATTCCTCCTGCCATGTTCTATTCGACTTTTGATGCTCCTTGTGTTTAAGACTGGAGGTGTCTTGGAGTCCGACTACGAAGTCCTCGTTTATTCAGTGCACGTCATACTATATAGTTGCTACTAAAGCACTTGTTCCAGCTTTCATCAGCTCATCCTGTAGGTGTCTTGCACTCACATGAGGGTTTTTCTTAGTTGTCCTGACTAAGTTGCTAAGGGTCCTTGATGAAAATTTTGGACTTTTTTCTATGGCCAGGCAGGTTTGCAGCTGTTCCATAAGTTTTAAACTTCCTTATAATGCTCCAAATGGTGTCAATTGGGATTTTATATATTTTTTGGAAATCTTATTATACCCAAGGCCCTTTAGGTGTGATGAAATTATCTGCTCTCTCAACTTTTGTGGAAGCTCTTTTGTTTTTCCCATGATTGCAACTCACCTTGAATTCCTTCATGGTGGGGTCACATCACAGCTAAAGAAAATGAAGGATCATTATAGAGTTCTCAAAGGCTTAATTATGTTTCAACTCCACTTTAGTCCATAAAAACTGCCAGAAAGCCTTAAATCGTCAATATTGTATAGGGGTTGAATAATTGTGACATGGCTATCTTAATAAAATATACTGTTACATTTTATGTATCACTTGTAACGGGTCAAGCTGCTTCCGTACCTGGAAGCAGCCTTCTTTTAGGGCTCGTAAGGTTGGCTGATGCTGAGACGAGCTGATGCACGCCTAATTGACAGCAGCTGCCTTTAAAGCTTAAAAAGGCGGAAGCGAGTCAGAGCCGTAAGCTGGCATTAGCGTGCGTTATGAGTAAGGATCGTACACCGCCGCTGCTCCGAGCTCGCTTCACAGCTGGTGTGTGACATGCAGCAGCAAGGCTAGAGATGCACTAATAACATCTTTTCTCTTTTTGTGTTGCAGATCTCCTCTGCCGATGCGAGTCACATCTGGGCTGGTGTGCTTTTCCCACCTGTTTTGTGGCGTGGTGTGGATTTACGTTTTCCACCCATTTTGCGGGGCCGCATGAGCTATTTGGGGAATAATGAGGGGATCGCACTAGCCTCCCAGCTTAACGCACTTAGAGGGAGTTAGTGATGAAGGTACTGCCCTCTCTTCATACAGGGAAGGCAGAGTAGAGCCAGGAGGCTTGAGGTAAGACAGGTGTTAGATGGTAGAGTAGGCACAGCATTACCCCTCTGTGCTGTATGCTGTATGGTAGATGGGAGCCTAACAGCAGCTCCCCCTTCTGGCTTTCCCCCCACCCGCCCTTCGAGAAGATGGGCTGCCTGCTGGGGTCCAGTTTAGGGGGTTTCAGGGGCCGCCCACTTGGGGGGGGGGGGACTGTAACGGGTCCAGCTGCTTCCGTTCCTGGAAGCAGTCTTCTTCCAGGGCTCATAAGGGCGGCTATGCCGCGTTCACTAAGGCTTTATTGCCATCTGGTGGTGCAGAGCTGATGCATGCCTAATTGACATCAGCTGCCTTTAAAGCTTAAAAAGGTGGAAGCGACTCAGAGCCATGAGCTGGCATGAGCATGCGTTATGAGTAAGGATCACATGCCGCCACCACTCCGAGCTCGCATCCCAGCTGGTGTTTGGTGTGCAGCAGCAAGGCTAGAGATGCTCTAATAACATATTTTCTCTTTTTTGTGTTGCAGATCTCCTCTGCCGACACGAGGCACATCCAGGCTGGTGTGCTTTTCCCACCTGTTTTGCAGTGCCGTGTGGATTTACGTTTTCCACCTATTTTGTGGCACTGCATGCACTATTTGGGGAATAGCAAGGTGAGCACACCAGCCTCCCAGCTTAAGGCACTTAGAGGGAGGGCGGAGTAGAGCCAGGAGGCTCGAGGTAAGACAGGTGTTAAATGGTAGAGTAGGGACAGCGTTATCCCGCTGTGTCATATGCCCCCCTCCTGTCCCATCCTTGAGCCCTGCCTGATCATGTTGGTACGGCAGGGTGGAGAGAATCCACACAGCAGCGACGAAGGAAATGCCCCACGATGTGGCCACGCCAGCACCGGCCACACCTAAAGGGTCCAGGCAGAGGCCTCCCCAGGATGTGTGCGCAACCGGCAGGCTGGGGCATCATCTGGGGATGGTCCCTATGCTGCCTTTCTTGCCTCCTCCCTTCGTCCCTACCTGGCCGTTCGGCAAAGCCTGCTGACGGCTATCGGACGTGTCCTCGTCATCCACTGCGTCCTAGCCTTCACTGATCCGGGAGTTGACCGGTAAGGCACTTTATGTTGGTTGCTTTTTGGTTCTGGTATTTTGGGTTCTGGTTATCTTTTACTTCTGTTTGTTATGAGTTTAATAAACCTACCAGTGTTTTTGAAGCTGTCCTGCATGTGGGTCCTCTCTTTTACATCTCGCCCCCAACTCATGACATCACTCAACTCATAAAAAAAAATCATCCAAGCAGAATCTTACTATTTGGGGGGTTGAATATTTTTGACTGAAACTATATGAGATGGCAGCATTAAAGGTACCATCTACTGCTCATATCTACTTTAGGTGAATGGGTAGAGTTGAGTAAATAGTGTTGAATGCCATTGAACGTTTTGCTGATTTGTTTTTGTTTAACCTGTTAAAAGTCGGTAAATCATGCTCAAAATAGAGTTGTCATGGAAATTACTGAATACAGCCAAAGATGAACGCGCGACGTGAAGTCATAGGCATGAGACAAAAGCTTCATACTGTAGCAACCCTGGGTAAATAAGGATGCTGGTTTGGTCATGGATAAAGAGGATTCATCTTGTGTGGGGAACATAAATTGGTAAAAATCATAGTGTGAGCTATTTCGCATGGAAAATCGGGATTGATTTCCGATCTGATCAGCCTCTCAACAAGACTTCGGTGAGTTGTCTATTTTATAGCACTAAATAGCATAACATTGACTAGTTCAAGTACAATTTCATTGCTGTGGCACTTAATTAACCCAATCAGATCGATAAATGATACCCCGTTAGGACCACTGGATGGAACCTTTAATGCAGAAAAGCACACTGACATTTTAGAGCAACATATGCATTCAAGATGAGATCTTTAACAGAGACATCCATGCCTTTTTCAACAAGACAAGGCAAAACAAACCAAATCAGAAAATCTTATTACTGAAACATGAAAATTCCTTACAATCTTTCTTTGAGGAACATTGTTTTTAAACCTTTCAATAATTTTCCCACACATTTCCTTTGTCATTTCCATCTCCTGCTCTTCAAAGTCTCAGCCTTTCTTGGATGCTGCTTTTGTACCAAATCATGTTAACATCACCTGTTTGAAATAACATAATTATATAGTTTACAACCTTATTACTAGCCGTAAATTGCCACCGTCCCAAATTTTTTGGAAAGTGTTGCAGACATCAAATTCGAGATGAGTGAATATTTTCAAAAATAAAAAAAAACAACAATAAAGTGTATCTTTTTGAACATTACATATCTTGTCTTTGTAGTGTATTTAATTGAATATGGATTTGAATATGGATTGAAAAGGATTTGCAAATCATCGTCTTCTGTTTTTGTTTATGTTTTACACAACGTACCAACTTAATTGGAACTGGGGTTGTATTCAATTTATTTTTATTTTAAATAACTTTGGGGCAGTATGGAGGCATAGCAGTTAACCCAGTCACTTCACAGCTTCATTGTCCCCAGTTTGATTCTAGAATCAGATTCGGACTTTGTGAAGTTCTATGTCCTCTACATGTCCATGTGGGTTTACTTCAGGTACTCTGGTTTGCGCCCATATTCCAAAGACATGCATGTTAGGTTAACTGGTGTTTCTAAAGTGCCCTTAGAGAGTGAGTGTGTTTAAGCGCCTGAGTGTAGGTTCCCTACATTGGTTTGATACAATAGCATCAAAGCATTATTTTCTCATTGGTGCAGGTGACAATGTTTTTCAGTATGGACTATTTAAGGTCAGTTTGTCACATTACATTTTCCAACAGAGTAAACGTTTCTGATACTGAAATTTTGAATGAGAATGGCATGTTGGTGCAGCTCCAGCATCCCTGGTTCTATCCTGACACTGGGCTCTAACTGTGTTTGTATGGTTTCTGCTGGATACTCTGATGTGCACCCTGTCTAGGGTTGTTCCTGCCTTGCACCTTGTGTCGTCCACTAGGCACCTGCTTTCCTGTTACCTTTAATTTACCTTTACCTTTAAGTTACCTTAAGAAAATGAATGAATTCATGAATTAACGAACTTCTGAATGCCAGTGTCTACACGTTGCTGATTATAATCAGGAGTTGAATTCATGATTTAGAGAAATGTATCAGAAGCTTTTGGGTTTTTTCATGCATTCTTTCAAATAAACAATTTATGCACAGATTAAATTTACTTGAAGGGAATTTGTTTAGCAGATGTTGAGATGCCATATTCCGTTCTTTTTATTCCCACTCCAAAATAAAGTATAAGATCACCAATATATAAGGATTTAAAAAATGTTTACATATACAACCAGACATAAGACCTGCCAAGCAATACCTGTAAAGTATACTGTACTTGAATCAATTAGGCTGTGACAAGTTTAACTGGTGTGTTGCAGAGATGCTTGGATGTCTAATAGTGTGTGGGAAAATAGAACACTTTTCTCACAAAACATAATTAGAACACAACAGCAAAGACTTAGTTTCCTCTCTCCCCAACATATACTGGTTACTGGATACTTTCATGTACCCAAGGTAACGTCAAACCTTCACACTGCCTCCCACTGACCTCTATGGGGCCAACCACAGAAGTAAGGGACTCTGTAGTGTTTACCTCATAAGATACATTAGATATACACTGCCAGGACAAAAAAGGTCCCCAGCTGTGGAGGCGGAGCTATGCTCTGGTTGTTGATGCGGTTCTAGGTCAGGTCTCGGTTAAGCAACATTATGAGCCCAAAGAATGAGGTGAATGTACTGAACCACCAGGTTATTCCATCAGTGGATTTTTTCTTACATGATTCCAAGATGACAATGCCAGGATTCATGGGACTCAAACTGTAAGAGAGTGGATCAGGGAGCATGAGACATTTATGCACATGGATTAGGCACCCAGCATCCACACCTGAACCCCATTGAGAATCTTTGGGATGTGCTGGAGAAGACAGTAGGTCCAAATCTTCCATCATCAATACAAGATCTTGGGGAAACTTAATGCAAGTCTGGACAGAAATAAATGCTGTGACATTGCAGAAGCTTCAGGAAACGATTCCACAGCAGATGTGTGCTGTAATCAAAGCTAAAGGCAGGATAACGAAATATTAGTGTGTGACCTTGTTTTTGTTCAGGCAGTGTATATTGCAGCCTCTTAAAGGACTACTGCTACATTCCAGTGTCTATAGGGCAATGTTGCATTTGAAAACTATAGACCCTGTATCAATCTATTTTAAAACAATGTGTTAGTATACAGTATGCTAGTTTGTGTTAGTCTGGTATAAGTGGATCAGACAAAGCAGTGTTGCTAGAGTTTTTTAAACAATGTTCACTCATTTCATTATCCAATTTATTAGAGACATTCACCTTATCGCTCCACCTTGTAGATGTAAAATTTGTTGTTGTACTGTTTGTGTTAGCCATCCTCTAATCCTTCATCAGTGTTCAAAGGACACTGCCTACAGGATTTTTAGTTAGTTATCAGTCCCAGATGAAACTATGGTGTTTAAAAATGCCAGCAGTGGTGCTGTGCTTGATAAACTCGTTCCAGCACATCACACACTAACACATTACCACCACCACCACATCAGTGTCACGTAGTGAGAATCAGGGATGTAACACCAAAGTATGGGCCCTGTGTAGCTTTGCCAAATTTATACTTTTGCAGAATTTATTACAAATGAAGAACTACAATTTAGCATTTACATAAGTATTCAGACCCTTTGCTATTACACTCAAAATTTAACTCTGGAGGCCTCCAATTTTTCTTGATGTTTCTATACCTTGATTGGTGTCCACCTTGATTGGTGTCATGTGGCAGGAAGAAATACCTAAGTGCAGGGGTTTGAACAGTGGGGGTGCTGTAGATGTGCTTAGGTGAAAAAGGTGGTGACTGTAGAGGATGCCCTCTCACCCTACTCTACCTAAAGCCCTAGTGGTTACCTCAGACCTCCTGGTTCCTATGCTGACTCCCCCACTGGTAGAAGAACCGCTACCTCTAACCCTAAAGGAAGGGATAATCTCCAAAAACGTTGCCACCTGGGTGGATGTGAGGACTAGGGAGATGATGGATGGGAGAGGAGCAAACAGGGAGAAAAACGAAGAAGATAATAACTGATAAGGGGACAAAAAACGAAGTAGAACTAAAGTAAGAGGTTGAGCAAAAATGAAACAACTGAATGAGAAAGGAGAACTTGAATACTGAGCCAAACTAACAAAAAAGTAAAAACTAAAGGCCAGAACGCCTACAACATGCAAGACCAAATGTTATCCCAAAAACCCGAAGTGTAACATGAACCCTAACCTGAGTTACACACCAGAAAAAAAAAGCGAAATTATTGTGATTGGCGAGATCCTGACAAGATCTGCGGGACTAGTCCTGCCCTCTAACGGCCTGAGAGCTAGCAATACTCCTGCAAACAGTACCCCCCAGGAACAGCCCCTGAGATCCCCATGCCAGCAGCGCGGTTGGCCCCGAACTACCTAATGAGTACCGGATCCAAAATATTGTGAGCCAGCACCCATGATTGTTTCTCTGGCCCATACCCTTCCCAGTTGAAGAGATACCTGACACTGCCTTGTACATATCGAGAGTCTAGGAGGTGATGCACAGTGTAAGTGAGGGCCCCCTCAATAAATCATGGGTGCTGTTGCCAGTGTTGGGGCATTACATAAGAAGCATTTAAGCTGAGATACGTGAAATGTGGGATGGATTTATAAGGTACAGGGTAGGTCTAGCTTGTAGCTCACCAGGTTTATGCGCTGCACTACCTTGAATGGTCCCACATACTGTGGCACCAACTTTCCCAAAGTACCCCAAATGGGAAGATCCTTTGAGGACAACCACACACATTGGCCATTTGTGAGTGCTGGCCTACATCTACAGTTGGCTTGCTGACACATGGTCTCTTTGGCCCTTTCCAGGGCTTCCAGGCCCTCCTCCAGGCCTCTCAACAGCGCTGCTTGCATGATGACTGGCTGATGGGACGGCTCCGTCATCCTGTGGCGGGAACAGGGGGGCAAGGAACCCAAACTGGCACTTGAACGGGGACATACTGTACCTAGTGCAACAGTTGTGGGTGATCTCAGCCCACAAGAGGTGATCTGCCCAAAAGGCTGGGTTCCCAGCCGTTAGGTAGCGGAGGTAGCAGGTGAGGTCCTGCCTGCCCAATGGACTAGGGGTAAAACTCCAATGAGAGACTGGCTGTGGCCTCGACAAGCCAGCAAAACGCTGCCCAGAACCAACTCAAAAATTGGGGTCCACGGTCAGACAACACATCCTGGGGGAAACTGTGGATCTGAACAACATGCTAAAGGAGGAGGTCACCCGTCTCCTTGGCCATGGGGAGCTTAGGGAGGGCAATAAATTTAGCTGCCTTAGAAAAGCAGTCCACCATGAACAAGATTACTGTTTTGCCCCATGGTGGGAGCAGCCCAGTAATAAAGTTCACCGAGATGTGAGACCATAATAAAACAATAATAAAAAAAAAATAAAAA
>JAVSBU010279308.1:0-11506 GCA_033118015.1 Loricariichthys derbyi | reverse complement strand
ATGATATTCTAATTTTGAGATGTAACTTTATATTGGAGAACATGTTATCATTAGCCAAGCTGCCAGTCTGTTGGCTCTGAATACTAGTAAGTTGGATGGATCTTCCTTGGTATGTGTAGGATTAAAATATCTTTTGCAGACTGGTTTTGTTGTGTTTATGGGTTTAAAATAATTCCATATTTTGCTTTGTGACTGTTCGTTCTTTACAAGCTGTGGACAGTCGATTAAAAGTGCTAGTGGTGATCTTGCATTCCCCAGTTGTAACACGAGGTCTAGTCAAATCAGTATTTTTGGTGGGCAATGGGTTTAGTGTTCCCTCACTTATGGGGGACTTGAAATAAGTTGTTATAAACTCTTCCCACACTCTTATACATAACCCTTTCCTATTCGCTTAATAACTTCCCATACTGTACATGTACCTTTAAAAAAAAAAGTCTACTTAAATGTACATAATGTTTTAAACTCTTAAACCTAGATACGTAATTTAAAAAAGTGATATAAGTACTTACCATTGAATATATGACCTACAGCTAAAATAATGAATTAGCTGTGCAGTACTGATGAAGATGAATGTATGTACTGCACAGCCAAGACATAAAGGCATAGGTGGAATAGATCTCTTCGTGTGAGTTATGAATACAGTTATGGGGAGTTCTTGGCGTTGCTTCTTTGCCTGGGTGAACATTGTTTTATATGCTGAAATGAAACTGTCAATTGAATTTCTGAACTGCAAACATTTGTATGTATTACTGTATGTAACGGATCCCGTAATGAGTAACGGCAATGATCTTGACTGCTGGTTGAGTTCATAGAATTTATTTTGCCTTTTACACCATAGAATACAAACAAACACAAACGAAACCACCTTAAGAGCTTGTGCCTCAATCCAGGTCCTTCAGACTAATAAGCTTTACTGAACACAGTGCTCCGAAATAAGCTGTGTATGCTCCGTTTCTGACAAGCGCTGAAACCTTACTGAGAAGCTTGCCGACAGGAATCAAATAAAAATGGCCACTGCCGAATGACCTTTTCAGAATAAAAGACTCCGCCTTTACTTAAATGTATAGACTGGCGTGAAGTCTCTGGGGTAAGACGTTAATCAATATTAAATATAGTTAACTTAAATATCAATTAGGTAATTAACCCCAATGAATAAACATTTTACGTGGTTATTTACACTGTATAATACGTACTATGCGTGTGCAAAAATACTTTAAACGCAGTACCGCAAAACTCTGCGAAACAGCAGAAATACCACGATAAATATTTTACATTAATATTTTTTGAAAATCCGTGAAGCAGTGAATCAAAATGATCTGGTGGGGAGATGTAGGGCCTAAGCACTTAGATTAAAGTGCAATCTCTGCTGTTATTTCTTTAACTTAATTACAAAAATCGAGTTCAAATCAAAGTCTTGGACAAGGCACAGATTTTGGTTCCTTTAAAGCTTTTTTTCCATCTAATACTACAAATTTCAGTTACTTCTATATTTCTGGATTAGGAGTCTAGCTTTGAGGCAGTGTAGGAATGTTTTTATTTGAGAATGTGACAATAGTGACATATCAGTTCACATACTGGTTGTGGTCTAAAAGACAGAAAAAAAACTGAATAAAGTTGAGCTTGGGTGGTGTTTAGGAATTTTCTTTGCCAAAGAATTAGAATATTTCCCCAACAATTATCCTAAGTATTGAGAGAATCTTACTAAAGCAGAACTCTTCTGTTTGGTAACTACTTCATCTTTCCACCTCATCTTTGTTTCAGAGGATTGCTCATCCTTTGGGATACTACTTTCTAAATGTGCATCTTTTTGTAAAGGTTTTTAAGATGTGTTTTCATCCTGTAGGCCTGTCACAGCTCCCACTTCACGTTCTACCACTTGCTCTGCTCCGGTTAGATCCACTACCATGGCCACTAAACCTACAGCCTTGAGGACAAATGTATCAGCTCCCTCTGCTGTCCAATCTGCATCTTCCAAAGTCTCTGTTACAGCAAAAGCAACTGAAAAAGGTAAACTTCTGTTTGTGACTCAATATCCTGTTTTTTCCACTGCATATTGCTATTGAAGACTGTTTTCCTTTTTAAATGACTTTATTTGCTTTATAGCATAATTTCTTTATACATTTTTTATATTTTAGTGCTTTTTTTTTTTGAACAGATAATGACTTTATTTTACAGGTATCAAAACTACCAACAGTGCAGCGGCCAGGAAACCGTTTGCCTCGACCACCACACGCTCTACACCTGTAAAGACCTCAAAGCCTGAGTCCTCAAACTCAGGTGCAGCTGCCAAACGATTGCATGCCGAACGGCCAAAACCTGATGCAACTAGGCGGGTACCTACAGGGAAAGTCCCTCCAAGTCCCCGAAACATTTCCACTCATGCTGCTTCAGACAAGTTGCTTGCAGTGTCTAACAACCCACAGCAGGAGGGAAGTTGTAGCCCAGTTGCTTCAAAACTGCAGAGAATCAAGCCAACACAGTCCGTTTTACCATTAGTCATAGAAAAACCTACTGAAAAACTTTCATCAGAGCCTGTGGAACATTCTGAAGCTTTGGTAATGAACCCCTCTGTAGCAACAGCTGAAGCCATAGCACAAGCAGATTTGATACCAGAAGCACAAGCCATAGAGCCAGATCAGCCAGAGAGCCCTGAAGTTAAGACAGATATAGTGGCCCAAGTACCAGCTTTAGAGCTCTTAAATGTGGAGGTTGCCTCCACTGTGGAAGATGCAGGTGCTGAGCAGTTGGTTACACATTTAGTAGATGAAGCGTCTGTTCTTGGGACATCTAGTCTTCCACCTGTCTGTGTTGTAGAATCCAAAAAGGAGGATGTCTACATTTCAGTGACAGTTCCAGTGGAACAAGAAAGATCTCATGAAACCATGACTGCCTCTCCATTCCCAAATCCAGATGTAGTGCTTTCTAAGGGCTTGGTGGTTGCTGAGAAGCCAGTGCAAATAATTCATAATGCCGGTGATGATGAGGACGAGGAGAAGGAATGCAGTCAACAGGTATCTCTGTCTGACATGAGTGGTACACAGCCTACTGAGGAGTCTAGGCCTGGGTCAGCTGGTCTGGCTGGTTCAGTATGGTGGCCAGGAGGCCTTCCTTCAGAAATTGATTCAGAGGATGTTAGTTGCAGCCAGCAAGGTGCTTCAGAGCTTAGTGCTCCTGGAGTCTTGGAGGGTACTGAAAGTATGGATGATTTTGGTGAGGCTAGCCTCAAAGGTGCTGATGGTGGTGTGTCAGCTGGTTCTCCAGACTCCGAAACGGTCCCAGATATTCCTGCCAATGAGGAGGAGGAGGAGGAAGAAGAAGAGGAGGAGGAGGAGGATGATGATGATGATCGGGTGTGTGATATGGAAGTAGGATCAGAGATGGCAGAAGACTCACACCGGCAGTGCCGTTACAATGAGGAAGAAGATGAAGACGTGGAGATGGCAAGTGAGGGTGTTACAGAAAGCGGCCTTGAAAGTTATGAAAATCTAGATGATGATGATTTTGTGGAAGACTACAGATTGGACAACCTGAACTGTATGCAGCCTTCATTAACATGTTTTGCTGCAACCCCATGGAACCAAGCAAATCATTCTCTTGATCTCTGCGAGTCCCAGCAATTATATAGTAGTCTTCAGGCTAGTCCTTCCTCTAACCAACACCAAGCAGATTCAGAAGTGGGAACCCAAGCTCCTGGTGTAGACTGGCAAAATGAAGGAAATGCTAAAGGAGGCCCTTCCTCACCTGACATTCCAACTCTTTTAAAGCCTATTCCAAGCTCACCTCGCCTTACTCCATTGTCTGTTACTGATCAGGGTGCCAGCCTTATGCCAGGTTTGCCACACCACTCAAAAGGCATGTCCCCAACTAGTACTGTATATGGCTCAGAAGTCAACCATGACTGCGGTGACACAAGCACACCTGAGGAGCGAGATTACAAGACAAGCTCTGAAGTAGTAAATCAGCACCAGTCCTTACTGGTCACCCCTGTTCCTCTGCAAGTTATTAGACATTATCATGTTAGTCTTAATAACGACGAAGAGCTTAAGGCTCATTCTACTGATGAAAAGATGGATGATGTAGCAGCTTTAGAGAAGACCGTTATCTTCTCCCCTTTAGTCATAGACGATGTGGCTAGAGACGTAGATGGGGAGATGCATACCAGTAAGCCTGACGAAGATCCTGGAAATGAATGCTTTGATACTACCCAAGCCCATGGTTTATCCAAGCTGGAAGAGTGTGAGGAGGCCTGTGTTGAACTGGAAGGAGCTGGAAGTGACACCCCTCAGTCTGCTACCTCAGCTGCTTCCTATGGTTTTGAGTGCACTACCACCTCTATCTCCAATGCTCAGTCTACCACGGAAAGCTGTACCAAAAGTCCTGGAATTTTTTCTCTTGAGAATGAAGAGCAGTTTACAGATGACACCAAAGAGCCATCACCTATTAAGGAGCTTACCCTTGTACCCACCTCTGCTCCTGCAGACGTTGACCTGCATGATCTTGGCAAACAAGGGGAAGACAAGTTGAATACAGAGCAGGAGTACATGCTCTGTGGGGAAAACAGTAAGGACACGCCAGAGTCTGGTGCATTACAGGGCACTGTACCGACTGAGACGGGCCTTGATAGCTCCTCCTCCTCACTGTACAAGGAGGACTGGAATCCTGATGCTCCTCACTCTTACTACACCGCTATATGCGAAAAGACTGATAGCTCTATGGCAGGTAATGTATAGATAACATTTTGTGAATGCACCTTTCAGTGTTATTGTCAATAATGGTCTTCCCAGATTTGTCTTAATGTGCAAAATGAGAATATTTTAAGATACTTTAAGGGGCAAATAAGGCTGATCATTCAGAATGGTGGTGTCACTGCCTAGCATATTACTAGTACCTTATATTAAACATGGCTTAAGTCCTGTATGTGCAATAGCTACTATTTACAGTTTGGACAGCTGTTTAAGTAATACTGCCTTAGCCTGGCAATTGTGCAGTTCAGAGACGAAAACGAAGGATAATGTATTTAAGCCAAAACGACTGGAATGAACTTCATTGTGTGTATTTGTCATGTCATTTTTTTACAGAAGAAACTAATTAATTCAGTTTACTCTTGAGTTGTAAGTCTTCTTCCTATAAATCTTCTCTTCCACATATGACATTTCTCTTTGCACTTTAGGGTTTTCTTGACCCTTATAAGCTCTTAGATTTGATCTTTTTGAGTATTTACTGTTCTAGCTTTAAATAAAGGATAGATATTTAACAGACCCCTTTGCAGTATTTTTTAATGGTTGAGAGATGATTATTAATTGCACTGATTAAGTTGTGAAAGAATGATGCTCAATAAATTCAAATTTTGGCAGTGATAAGCTACAATGCCCACGATGGGTTGATGGGTTTTCCTAACCATGTTTACTATAAAATACAGTTCATATCACACGTACAGAATTTTAGAAGTGATACAGGTACTCCCCATTTTACGAGATCCCAACTTGTCCTATTTAGGCTTTACGATGTAATAAACATATACATTTTCAGCAGAAACTATACACTGAATTTAGAAATTTCGCAGGCAAGCGATGTGTTATGTAGTATACACAACTTGCCTAGTACCCTATTTTTCTCTCCTTTGGGTTTTCTGGCATGTTGTAATCCATTCTGTTCCATTAGTGCCCTCGACTGAGGGCTAATACTTAAGTGCAATAGCTCCTGGAGTACAGTGTATGGGGCTTTATTTCCTCTACCTCCCACTTGTATTAAGCTTAATTAGAAGAAGCTTGTGTTCTTTTAAAAAAAAAAAAAAAAACAACACGATTTTCTCTTCCTTCATATGCCATGCTCACCTGCTCTTGGATGAGCACATCAGCAGTGCATGTAGGGAGTCACTTGGAGTGAGAATCAGTGGGAAGTGTAGTGAGGAAGAGCCATGGTTGCACAGTAATCGTTTTTCACTTTCGATACATTTATGGAATAATTACAGGTTTTAGATAGTGAGAAAGTCCATGGTCATGTTTTAAACAGTTAGTCCCAGTATGTTATAATATTTTGCATATGAGTAAAGCTCACCTTCTAATGACTTATGATATTCGTTTCTTTATTTTACACGTTTAATTGACAAAATCTGGTTATAAACATATGTGCTTGTTTCCCGTTAGTGAGTGCTACGTCATGGCATCACGTGATATGCTATTTGATCACATGACTCAAAACAAGACGGACACAGCAAGCAACTCTGACCCATATGACATACTGGGACTTTAATATAGGCTGCATAATAAGACGACGACTTATCGCTGTGTGATATTAAATCAGACTTAAACCGAGAAATCTGTTAGGATTATTAAATTTTATTTGCTAAATGCCAGAATGAGACATATTTTGACAATTTTATTACTACGTACAAAGATTTTGATGCCTTTAAGCAATTTAGGAAAGCCCAGATGTCATGGCTTTGGGTGCTGTTGATGGGTTAATTGACATGAGTTAATTGGAGGCACATCGGGTGTATTTTAAGGCATCCACACCTCACACACTGACATTATGGGAAAATCAAAAGAAATCAGCCAGTACATCAGGAAGAGAATGGTAGACCTCCATAAATCTGGCTTATCCTTGAGGACAATTTCCAGATGCCTGAAGGTACCTCATCTGATATGGGGTGAAAGGCCACTTGGTGAGGAAAGCATCACTCCAAAAGCAACAAAGCCCAGGTTACAGTTGACAAAAGCAATGCACATGGGGACAGACTTAAATTTGTGGAGATATTCCTGTGGTCTGAAAGGTTTGGCCATAATGACTATCGTTATGTTTGGAAGAAAAAAGGTGGAAGAATGCAAGCCTGAGAACACCATCCCAACTGTGAAGTATGGTGGCGGCAGCATCATATGGGGATGTTTTGCTTCAGGAGGGACTGGGGCACTTCACACAATGGATGGCATCATGAGGAAAGAATATCTGGAAGTACTGAAGCAACATCAAGACATCAGTCAGGAAGTTAAAGCTTGGGTGCAATTTTGTCTTCCTAGTGCCCAATGACCATAAGCATACTGCCAAATTAAAGTGGCTTAAAGACAGCAAAGTCGATGTTTGTGTCTATCATGCAGCCCTGATCTTAATCCAACAAATCAGTGGGCAGAGATGAAAAAGCATGTATGAGCAAGGCAGCCTACAAACTTGTTACACCAGGAGGAATGAGCCAGAATTCCAGCAAACTATTTTGAGCAGCTCATGGAAGGATAACCAAAACGGTTTGACCTAAGTCGTGCAGTTTAAAGGCAATGCTACCAAATACTTAGGAAATGTATGTAAAATTTAGTTTGAGGAAAGTAATAATTCTCAATTGTCTTCCATTATTCTGGCATTTAGCAAATAGAAAAAAATTGTGATCCTAACTGAATCAAAACCGAAAAGATGTAAGATCAGAGAGGGAGAGAGACAAACACATCATTTTACAATAAATTCAACATGCGATAGATTTTTGTAAAGTATCCCCATTTTTTGGGGGGGTACCTTTTATGACAGTTCAATGCATTACAACTGCATTTTTTCCAAATACTGCCATGTGCCTTTCCCCCATTTCTATCAAGATAATGCAAAGTGTTTTCTAGCGTTGGTCCTAAGAGTGGAGCTTTAGTCAGTCTAAGGAAAATGTCATGAATATAAGCTGCCTTGTATATAACAAATGGTGGAAAGTTCTGTAACTAGACAGGTTCAACCTAATTAACATTGATCTGCTACCAAAACATGTTGAACTATAAGGAAAACATTGGTATATAAAAACAAACCTCTGTTCAAACATTCTCATTATTAAAACTTAAGCATGATTTAGTAACAAATCAAGAACGGCATGTTTAAGCAAAAACTAAATTAGCATCCAGCATTTCTGTTAATGCACTGAGACCTGGGTAGGTAGTCTCTAACTGAACCCACATAATCAGCTCAGGTTATATGATAGAACTGTGGGAGTCGGTGAAACCGGAGCATGATGCTGTGGGCATAAACATACAGACCCATGTCTAAGCTGGGTTACATCAGAAAAGGTTTTTTTTTTTGCCATTTCTACTTTTCACATGCTGTTTCAAGCAGGCCCGTAAGTTTTAATGGGATTGTGGTCTATGGTCTTTTTTTGCCACAATGTGCCATCTTTTGGTGAGTTTCTATTGGTGTCCTTTTTGTGTAACAAATGTGTAGACACCCCAATACTGGCCCGTTTATTTTCAACACAATCCCTGTTGATACAAACAGCACAGTGGTGCATGTGGTTGGTGTAGATGCTTCTTGGCTCCAGAGATCCCTGGTTTAATCCCAACATTGGACTCTGCCTGTCTGAAGTTGGAACATCCTCATTGTCTGTGTGGGTTTACTCTTGGTCCTCTAGTTTCCTCCCACATCCCAAAGACATAACTTTAGGTTAATTTGTAATTGTAAGCAGTCCTTTTATGAATGTGATTGACTAGTACTGACAACCTTGCTCCTGTCTCGAATAGCCATTAATGCCAAAAGTGACATATTTAAAAAAAACCCAAGCGCTGTTGATACTGTTCTGCACCATATACTGAGGCATTCAACCTGTTGCCCTTGAATTGTGGGGCACTGCTATTGGTTGTCACCGAACACAACCAGAGCTTGTAACAAATGCCCACATAGACACAGACCACAAATACACAGGTGTAAGGGTTTGCTAGGAAAATTTAATGTAGTGTTAAATTGAGCTTAAAGAAGGAGAACCTCTCTAGGCTGCTTCTACTTCTGTTTTGGTGTATTCCCCTCCCCTTTCCCTGATCTCTTCCATGAATGACACCACCCTGAGGGAAGGAGAAAAGCGAGATCTGATCCTACGAGGCTTCTGGATCTCATTCCTTACCAAGGTGCTTAGTTCTCCTTTCCCTCTGTCCTTTTAAAATGCCTACATCTCCATGTGGTTTGATTCTTCTGGTGTTCATCTGACCCCCACCCTACAGGGCTGATCAAATGCTATGCTGTCAGCACAACACAATTTAGTTCATTCGGATGTACTTCTTTATGGCAGTGGCTGATGCACACTCACTTGCAAAATGCACAGTACAATAAAGTAGTCTTGTATGTGGATATAATAAAATGTGCCTTCATACTGAGTCATGTTGCACAATAGCTTTCCAATCCACTGGAAGCTTGTACACAGGGGTGGCTTGCTGCTTGACGCATGTTGGTTTTACACCCTACTCACATTGTTGTCTTATTGACACGTGCATGTTAGTGCTTGGTCTTGCATGTATGTTAAAGGGTTGTTTTTAACCTAAGTAAGCTTGGTTACCCTTTTTTTTGCTCTTCACAATTCAGTGGTTACTGCATATACAGGGTATGGCCGCTTTCACTGCACAATTTTCTGCACAGTTTTCTTCATGAAATTCTTATTCTGATAAGTGTATCTACTGGATATAGTCTGTTTTTGCCCCATTAACAGCCCCACATTATAACTGATGTTTCATGTATAACTAGACTTCTTCCATCTTTCCCTTGTACCTATTTTTAAATTTCTACTTATTACTCATTGCTCATGTTGGTTTTTTTCCCTTGCCTCTCATTTGCCTTGTTTACAGGAATGGTAAGGTCAACCAAACAGCAACTTGGACAACGTGTAGATCATGTGATCCATCTGCCATGTCTCATGCCTCAGACAACTAAAACTATAGTGTGCAACGCTCAGCTCCACCGGCTAGAACAACATCAGCAGCAACTTCAAGCAATCGAACAGAGGAGGGAACAACAAAGCCAAACGGCTATTAGCGACAAGGGAGGGAAGGAGAAACTGGTAGAAATAGAGTTGGAGAAACAGAAGCGGCAACTACTTGAGTTGCAATTACAGCAGCAGCAGGTAGAGCTAAAACAGAGGCAACAGATCATGCATTGGCAACAAGAGCTAGAGCAGCATCAACAGCAACAACAAAGTGAGCATCAGATCAGGCATAAGACTTTAACCACAGCACTTATGTCTCCATCTGGACTTGGAACTATATATGAGGCACTAGAGCCTAGTGATTTTGAGGAAGACTATGAAGATAAATGGGAGCAGGTGACAATGGTGAATAAGGAAACAGAATGCACAATCTCAGATGAGATGTGCCTCAGCACAAACTCAAACCACAGGCCTCCAAAAGATGATGCAACCCCTCCACAATCAGAAAGCAAATCACCACCCAAAGTGTACCATGATCAAATAGTACCAACCCACTCTGCCCCCCTAGACAGCCCATCTCTTTCCCCTTCTAGCTCTTCACAACAACCCTCTCAACTAGAACTGGATTGGGATAAGAAGGCTGAAATTGTCCAGCAGCTGATTAATCAGACATTGCTGATAGCTGGAGACAACTGTTCCCCAATTTTGCTTCTACCAGGTGGGACTACAGGGACATTGAGTCCTATGGAAGCAAGTTTGTGGCCCAGCCTCCCTCGACTTACCCCAACTTCTGCCACAGTGACCTCTGTTAGTAGTTTCTCAACAGAGCTTTCTGGTACTGCCCCTCAAGGAGAGTGGACAGTAGTGGAGCTGGAGACTCACCATTGATAATGCTACTTCGTCCAGAAAGGTAAATGGTGCTGTAGGATGTAGAGCAAAGTTGCACCCTAGTACAGGGGATCAAAATGACACTTCGACTTAGTTTATCCACGTACTAAAGTGATGGACATGACAATAATTGGTTTCTTAACTTTCTACAGCACACTGTATTTTGAGCCTTCTCTTACTTTCCAGCCTCTGCTGAATGCCACTGCCATATCACATGTAAATATCACATTTACACAAGCTGTAAATTTAGACTACCCTTTGAAATCTTTCATTGTGGTTCTGCAAGGGAACTGGCCCTACCACCTGCCTGTTATTAGAGAGGTATTTACCTTTCTAACATGCAGGGTTTCCGTTATTATTTACCATCATGTGCTTGCACAACAATTTGCCACTGACAAACGAAAGTGAAGGAGATGGGTAGAGGTAAAACCATTACTAGCCAAACTCAGTTTTGGAAAGAATGGCTCTTGCGTAAAAGGACGCATGAAGCAGAGCTAAATGTTACCTTGTTCTTTACAGATTTGTCATTCAAACTCTACACAAGTGCATAGTTGAACGAAATGACTTTTCCCAACTCGAGAGTTGAGACCGCAGCTGGCATTACGCTGCCTTTGCTTACAGTAGGAAATGACACAAATAACAGGAATACATGAGGTGAAGAGAAACAAAACCATCCCCAGACTATGTTCATTAATGAATACAGTTTGGTAACTGAAAAAACACCTCTGCACAGTTATGCATGAATACGCATCATAACTACACATAGTTATGCATAAAGATTTGACAAAGAAAAACCGCGAAAGCATAAAGACATAACACTGGGGGAGAGAATCTTTCACGTTTCTCTTCAGGAGGAATAGTTTAGACTTCAGCCGTGGCCTTGGCCATGGAACACGCTGATTAGGGGTCTAAGTAACAAAAATAACGGATTTGGGTGCCAGACACTTAACTATTTTTCAGCATTCTGGCTGA
>JAVSBU010278987.1:0-11508 GCA_033118015.1 Loricariichthys derbyi | reverse complement strand
TGTAAATACTTTCTTATTGTGGCTAACTTCACTTACACGACAGACTTCAAAATAAAAGACTCCACCTTTACCTAAATATATAGACTTCACTCCAGTCTATACACTTAGGTAAAGGCGGAGTCTTTTATTTGGAAAGGCTCGTTCGGCAGTGGCCATCTTTGTTTGATTCTTATCATTCTAGCTGTAGGACGTATATGCAATGGTAAGTACTCATGTCAAATTTTTAAAAAGGTTTAACAGGGTTCAACGTTAACTTTTTCCCCAACTTGCCTGGTCGGGCAAGTGACTGGAAAGTTTACTGTCCTGTACCAAATTTCTACTGTCCCAAAAAATATTAGGATTTTAAAATGTTATTCACATATGAGTAAGCACACATAAGCTAATGTGTTTAGTTATGGTTATATTTTATTAATATAAGTGAACATTCTCACAACTTGACTTCTGCTATTAGCTATTATTATATTAGCTTACATAATAATAGCTAATATAATAATATAATATTAGCTGATATTAGCTTACCTTCTGTAATCCTGTATATCGGTACTGTACTGGCTACCAAGTTCCAGTCCATTTTTAATTTGAAGGTCTATCTCATGTGGATAGTCAGTGAATGGTCTCTCTCTTAACAGTGTGATAAGCTGTTGTGATTAACTTGGTCAATACGCGGTTCGTTCATTGCGGACTCGCTGTTTTGCAGATTTTCAAAATATATTAATGTAAAATATTTATGGTGGTATTTTTGCTGCTTCACTGGGTTTTGTGGTACTTTGTTTAAAGTATTTTTGCACATGTGTAGTACGTATTATACAGTGTAAATAACCACCTAAAATGTTTATTCATTTGCGTTAATTAAGCGAAGTTATTAAGTGAACGTTAAAGGGTAATGCATAAGAGTGTGGGAAGAGTTTATAAAGACTTAAAATAATAACTACTACAATAAGCATAGCGTCACTACTTCGTGGAAATTCACTTATTGCGGCTGGGTCTGGAACCGATCCCCCATGATAAATGAGGAAACACTGTATATAAATTTTACTTGATTTAGTGGATATTTTTGAATGTGCAGGATTAAATATTAGCACTAATATTATGAAAGTGCCCTAACTTTTTGCCTAACAGAACTCCTCTTATTGTTCCACATTGTGTGGCTCTATCACGTTTTGCTTAATAAGAGCATTATTAATGTGCTGTGTTAGTGTAATTGTGTTTTTGGGGTTTATCTGTTCGGTCTGAATTACCTAAGCAGCTGTTGTTTTTTTTTTATTGCAGGTATCTTTCTGTTCGCTGTAAGTACTACTTTGATTCCATGCTGTCTCAAAGAGGATACACAGGAAAGATGACTTTCAACCACAAAGACGAGACTCTGTCCATTTCAGTAAGAAATCACACACACACACACACACACACACACACACACACACACACACACACACACACACACACTGCTGACTCTGAGTCTTTCTTCTGAGGTTTTGCCCCCCCCATACACACTCCCCCATCCCGTCTCTCTGTATATAATGTGTGTGCCAGGTGCAGCCAGGAGAGGGCGATAAAGCCGCCCTAAATGACATGCGCTCTCTGTCCGGGGGCGAGCGCTCATTCTCCACCGTGTGCTTTGTTCTGTCGCTCTGGGCCATAGCTGAAGCTCCGTTCCGCTGCCTTGATGAATTCGATGTGTACATGGTAAAAAAACAAGTGATTTGTTCTGTGTGTGTGATTGTAAACGCACTTTAATATTAATACTTAAATATTTCTGGTTAAATGTTTTCCCCGTAGGATATGGTGAACCGCAGAATTTCCATGGACATGATGCTGAAGATTGCTGCTAGTCAGCGCTACAGACAGTTCATTTTTCTCACACCACAGAGTATGAGGTAACCTTCCAAAAATCGGAACTCAGCATTAGTGTTAGTATAGAAAAATTAATCTCCTTGGCGTTAAACTGTACAAATCCAACCAGGTATAACGCTGACAGAAGAGATTTACTAATAAGAATACAAATATAGAGTAAGAAACCCAGTGAGGTAACCATGCAGTAACCTACCATCCCATAATACAACAGTAATAATAAACCCAAAACCAGCTTAAACTAGGTACTGGCAGTCAAAGATTTAAACACAGAATATCATGTTAATACATATTTTTATTGATAGATAACACTGAAACTAAAATAACAAAATAAATTATTCAATTATCTTCATCGGTTCAGATTTTATGCGCATTTGAAGATTTTCGCAGATTCACCACTGGCAAGATTGCAATTCTACGCTATTATAGATACTCATAAAAATTAAAAGAAGTATTTCCCACCTACCAAAAGTGTTTTTCCTGGAAGGGAATAGACCCTAGTTTGCATTCTGTGAAAATCAGCTTATTGGATTGTCTAAATTTCAAAATACGGGCAATTCAAAAAGTGGTTTTGTTTATTTTTTTTCAAAAGGTTTTGCATATCCATAAAATTTAAAAGAAGCACTTCTTAGTTGCCAAAATTGATTTTTCTGGCAGTGGCTGCAACCTTGTATACATTCTACTGGAATCAGCACCTTTGAAAGTACATTTTTGAAAATACAGACAGAAATTTTCCAAAGTCCAAAACAGCAAGACTGAAATTATGCCATTTTTGAACTTAAATTGCTCAAACACTATGCTGTAAAATGTGCTGAAACTTAATTTCCTGGGGGTACCTAGGACTGTTTACATGCTTAATTAATTCTGGGGGTTTAATATTAAGAATTTCCCAATTATGCACCTTCCAAAATGGCAAGAATGCATTTTTTGCCCATGGAAAAAATGGCCGAAAAAGTGAAAATCTGAGTAAATTCAGTTTCATAATTTATTTCCTATTCACACTATTTGCTTGAAACTTGGTCACCTGAGGTATTTTGGGGTACTAAATCTACTGCAACCATCATTTTTGTGGTTTGATTAATGGTAAAAAAAGATAATTAACCGTTAATTAACCCCTTTTTCCAGAAATCTCAAAATGAAATCACAAGACAAAGTGGGGAAGTGTGTATTCACTCTGATACTGCTAATAATTAGGTATTTAGTTGTGATTTTGAACAGAGACACTGCAGATAAACACACACTAAACTCTCAGTAAAGCTCTCACTCACTTATATAACCTGTATCAGGTGAAAAATCCCAACATGCACTGCACTAAACAGAGCCCAGATCTGATACAAGCTCTGATTTCAAATCCTCACAGCACAGATACAGTCTCCCTATTCGTCATCTCTCTCTCTCTCTCTCTCTCTCTCTCTCTCTCGCACGACACGCATCATGCATGCATGCATCACACACACAGCATCAGTGGAAAATACCTAAACAGACCTGATCTACACACATCACCAGCATTCTTATATGTAGACATGTGAGTCACAAAACACACACCTGATATAAAAAGCTCATCATCACGAAGCATGCAAACGGCCGAGTTTTCACATATATTCTTTGCATTATGGAAATAAAGAAACAAAATAGGCACATAAAACCTACTTTGATAATGTATTCCTTCGATTTCCAACTTTCATCGATCATTTATCGGCCTCTTGTACATTGAGCACAGAATGCTGGAGCTCATAATTACACTTTGAACTGGCTGTGCACGACATTGTTGCTGATTTTACCCAGGATTCAACTGTCCGGTGCTCTCTTGGGCTACGGGGGTGCCGTTACCATTGTTTATCATTGAAAAGTTCATTTAACAACGGCATACCTAGTTTGCTAGGGGTTTTTTAACGCGATACCATGGAAAATTACAGTTGAATTACAGTTAAGGAACGAAGTTTGAAGAACGATTTTTTTAAACATTTTTCATGATTTTTATTCAGAATAAGTATAACAAACTTGTTATTGAGAACGTGGTAATATTTAAATTAGTATTGATCACAGTCCATGATAGTGCCAGGACATTTTTCAAGAAGCCACCACAACACACTTCATTTGACTTCGGTTTCTGACCAGCAAAATCGCTGATTTGGATACTTTTCAACTCGATAAAAAAAGGTGTGCCATTGTTTTCCGGTGGTTTAGAACAGTGACTGCCAGTACCTACTTAAACATGACTCCACTCCTCTCAGCTTTATCTCATTTAACTTTACTTAGAGTGTAAATATCATTGCTGTAACAGTTACAGGGTTGTAAGGATGCGAAAACGTAACATTTATTATGGTCCATTTATGCAGCCTAATGCAATTGCATTTGTAAACACCAGATGGTGCCAGTCATGTTTTGCTCCTTTACATATTATGTGTAATAAGTGCACATTGTGAATTGTTCTTCTACAAAAATAAAGAGCAGCTTCACTCGTTATAAGATACAGTAAAGTAACAAACGAAGATTTTGTTTATAATTTTAAACCTTTTTATTATAATTTTTAATATAGGGGACTTTTTTGTAAATGTTTAGTCAATAAAATGTTTGAATCCTGATTGTTTTGCTTGCCTTTTAGAAAAAAAATCGAGTGCATTGTTACACCCCTAGAAATCAGTACTATAATAATAACAGAATGCTTAATAATGGTCTCTAGACCCCCTTGCAGGTGTCGTCTTATATTCATCATATTGCATTCTACATAGTGATATGCAAAACCTGTTTCTTTATTAAGTTACATTTAATAATAAACAGCTGCTAAGAGTGAAATGCTGCAGACTTGTTTTGAGACTCTCTCTCTCTTTCAGTTCTCTCCCCGTAAATAATCTCATCCGAATCCTGTGTTTAAAAGACCCCGACCGCACCCAGTCCGTCCTCACATTTGGACAAAGGAACCGTTGAATCTGGAACCAGGACAAACGTGATCATGCCTAACAAACACGGGATTATTTCGAGTACCGTAATTTAATAATGGTAATGTTACTAAAGAAAAGAACTCTGCAAACTGTGCAGTGCTGAGCAAAGGTTGGTTATGTTTGTTTTTTACTGCTGAATGTTAAATCTTATTTTGTTATATTAAATTGTACACTACACGTAACACTGCTGTGTTTTATAAACTAAATACATAAATTAAGAGACAGAAGTATTGAGAGTGTTTGAGGGAGTTATTTTTCTAGATCAGGATCGTTGTGTAACATTGTCATTCTGATTTGCCTTTGGATATTAAATGCCTTGATACAGGTTAAAGATAAATCCATAAAATAATAATAAATAGTTCAGATTCACTTCATACAATCCAAATCTGAATTTCCACAAAGTCTCTGAAATGATTGAGGTGTGAGGAATCAGTACAGCTGCTCTGGACCCTGGGACAAAGGCATGGACTAAACTCCGCAGAGACGAGTTAATTCTGGTCAATTTAATAAGGGAACATGCAGGGCCATTAAAGCGCTACACAGGATGGAATTGGAGGGTGACATCGTAATAAAATGCATAAAGAAGCTTATTTTTCTCTTTAGCGTTGCACTATTTTTAATTTTTTTATATTAAATAAACAGCGCAGGAAGAAAAACTTCCTTGGCATTAATATCTTTATCATACTGTATGAAATATAACTACAACAATCAGAAAAAGAGAGTCCTGGATGGACAGCTCATTTTCCAGACCTTACACACACACTCCAGGGGTGGAGATAAAATAAATTATGTAAAATAGCTTAGTAGTAGCCAACATTTCTATGCAAAGTGCATCCACCCCCACTGTGCTCAATGCACTGTCACCCATGCAAGTGGACATGGCTCAGATGCCACCTTCATACCAGCAGATATTTGGGAGGTTTGCCAGGAAAAGGCATTTTTCCCCATCTAACCACAGACGTAAGCACCCAGACTTTAAATGCTACTTAGACTTTTACATTGAGGCACATGGGCTACAACAGAAGAAGAATACATCCTAAATCTGAGGCTGAATAAATAAGGACTGTGATGATAAATGTGTGAGTGCTGTGCTGAAGAAACAAAACCAGCTTAGATTTATGAATATACACTTTAATAAATTAGTTTTGTGTTTCTACGAAAATAACATCTTGGGCACAAGAGCACTTTATAAATGTAGGTACATGGCCCAGCCTAATTCTTTCTTAAATTTGTTAAAACTTTGGTTTTAAATAAATATTTTAAAGGGTTATTAAATCTTATGTTCTAGGCACCTATTTTTCTGATATGCAAACATTTTATTATATTATTATTCTTACACAAGTCTTTTTTTTATATACACATTGTACTGTATATATATTACTGTAATATTCACACTCACCACGATCCTGATTCTAATGACACTATCTGAAGAGTCTAAGCACCCAAGTGATGAACAAACTCCTAACCTATGAGAACTGAGCTCTGCTCTACCTAATAAAAGTGCAAGTTTCTCGGATTGTGACTCCACAGCTGTGTCTCATATGGTCGTGACACCATTTGATTCGCTGATTTCTATCGCGTCGAACGCGGGGTTTTCGATCCCGTTCCTGGAGCTGTGGTAGTGATCGTTGTAGAGGCAGTGGACGCAGTGGGGAGTCGGGACGGGTTCCACTTTGTCAAAATTGGAGAAGTCGACACAGTATCTGCCCTCTTTACTGCGGGAGATGATGGGGAGGAACTTGTAGCCCCACTTGATCTCCTGGGGGATGTAGGAAGTCCTGACCTGGCATGAGGAGCTGGTTGACTCGTCTGTGCCATCCAGAAAAACCACCAGCTCAAACTCTTGCTGAAGGAGTGTGTCTATGGCCAGCTTAAAAAACGGACTCGTTTTGTCTATTATGTGGTACAGGGTCAAAGGGCAAACGAAGAACAGATTGTCCTTCCCAGCATCCACCATGAAATCGATGTTGATTTGGTCCAGGATGATGGTCTCCCCCTCGGGTGTCTCTGTCGTCCTGAGCATTTTACCATAGATCTGGCTCCCGATCAGCAGGGTTTTGCGCAGGTTGGCGGCTCGGATCTGCAAACACAGGGCGCCATTTTTGGGGCAGATGACAGCCGATTTGCTGAAGGTAATGGTCTTGGCTCTTCTCTTGGGTAAAGTAATTTTGGCCATAAGCAGTCCGCACCAGAACGAGTTAATGAGCAGACCGATGACCGATTGAATAACGATCAGGGCCACGGCACCGGGACAGAACGGGCTTAGGACGCGCAGACCGTACCCGATGGTCAGCTGGGTCTCCAGCGAGTAGAGGAAGGCAGACGTGAGGCCAAAAACATTATAGATGCAGGGCTTGTGGTCTGCGGGCGGGTACTGCCACCAGAGGTCACCGTTATCATGGGCGATCCAGTACCAGATGAGTCCGAAAATAAACCAGCTGAGGGTGAATGAGGCCACGAAAAATAGCAGGATGAAGCGCCAGCGGATTTCCACGAACGTGGTCCAGAAGTCCTGCATGTAGGCGAAGCAGCCTCTGTATCGCACTCCCCCGTATTCGATGTTGCAGTGCCCGTCTTTACCCACCAGGCGGCTTTTGTTGCGCCCCTTTAGGCAGTCACTCAACATTTGCCCCAAGGAACGAGTCATTTTCAGCGATCAGGGACAGCGAGCTGTGTGGAAAAATAAAGGAATAAGAAAACTTATTAAATAATACAGAAATCATTTAAAAATATAAATCTGATGCTTGGTTGTTCTGATTAAGGCCATGGGAATGAAGGTCTTAGAATACCGTCCAAAAAATTCTGAAAATACATGAGGCTTTTTTCATTATTCATTATTTTCAGGAATGCCTAAAATACACATAATTTGGAGCAATATGCTACATCAGACCCAGCAGAAACTAATGAGACCTTCAAACACAATGACAATATCAAAGTATCAAGCACAAAATCACTACATATCACGACTGTGCAGACAAGATTGAAAAGGCAGAGGCTCTCTGGCAAACAAGATACTTGTGAAATAAAATAAGAACATAAAATCCTGAAAAATGGAACGAGCGCTGTGATTGGTCGATGACTTCGGAAAACACCGGACTTCGTAAATGTTTGGGATTTATCGGCTTGGCGGGACAGGGGTAAGGGAAAAGCTGACTTTTGTCGTTTCTTTGATGAACGTGGCACATACTTGGGTCGCAGCTTTGATTTTATGAAAGTAATGAAAATTTTTGGAAATAATTAATTTCTTTTGCAGCGGTTACTGACGTATGCGGGCGGTGGACGGTAATCTAATACCTTCATTCCCATGGCCTAATGAACCTGACCTACAGATATCTGAACATTCCTCATTCTGGCATATTGGTATAATAATGATAAGTAATCTTCCCGGTGACAGTGAAGATTTAATTTTTTTATTTTATTTCCAACTTCATTCATAAACGTCAGGGTTTCACTGATAAAAAATCAATTGTGTAAGTTTTATGTGGATAATCAGAGCAAAACTGTTTTCTTTTGATCTAAATTGTATAGGTTGATTTGTGATAAATAACAGAACATAATTTCAAACCAGTCTTAGCCAACAGATTTGTTCTAAGTACAATTTTGATTGTTTTTGTTTTTTAAGACAATGAGAATTTAAGTACAGAACTTACCTGTTACAGCAGTGCTTTTGTTATTTCCCTCTCACACAGAGACTCTATGTAATGTTTTCAGCGAGGACCCAAAAACAGCATTTAATGATCATGGTACTTCTGTCTCATATCAGTTTCTCCTCCCTCTCTCTCTCTCTCTCTCTCTCTCTCTCTCTCTCTCTCTCTCTCTCTCCTCAGAGCTCGTCTGGATGAGCCCTTTTATTTAATAAAGTCCACACCAAGTTTGTTTAATGTTTACTTGTACACAAACCTTAACCACCCCCCATATAAGAGCACTTTGATTCCACAACACACACTCAGAGCCTAGAAGCAGTTTAATCCTGAACACAGAGCACAGAGACTCATCTGATTAGTTCAGTTCAATTTAGGACTGAATTCTGAAATAATTAGTGGATTGTATTCAGCTATTCCTTCATCCCTCACACACACACTGTTATATTCTTACACTCCTGCTTCCAAACTACACAGCATTTTGATCAACAGTGCAGCTTCATCATAAAACTCATAACTCATTAAATCTGATCCAGAATTACAGGATAATTCTGGATCTGATACTGATCTAATAAAGCAATGTTCTTTTAGAGCATAAAATTACACCGAAATGTTCAAAAAGGTCTGAATTAATAAAAGTTGTATGTTAGTTTAAAAGGTACAATAAGTTCATAAGACAAGTGACAAATGTTTTCTTATAAATCTTTTAACCTATAATATTTTCTAATAGCAAGATTAAGTTAAATTGATTTATTTACAATAAAAAATTATTTAGAAATATTCGCCTGCTCAGTTATTGCTGGCTTATTTATGTATAAACATATTCTCTATTTTATAATATTAATTGTTGCATTTATTATATACTACTATATTTTTTCAATAGTTTAATATGATCCATTTTAATTATGTTTGAGGTCTGGTCCTAATAAGATATCTTCCTTATAACCTTTAAGAAGTTTTTCCTTGACTGTGGATCTGAAGATTTATAAAGCCACTCAGAGATAATGTTCCATAATAATAATTTAAAAAAAAAAGCTCTAGAGAAATAAAGCTGATAAAAAAAAATCCACATAGTTTACATTAACCTTACATTCTCTTGTTAATCCAAACATTTTAAATTGAATAAAGACTTTACTTTGCTTTTTTTTTTTTTTTTTTTAGCATTAGAAAACAGTGTCTATGAGACTATATATCAAAATCTCAGTGTCCCCTAAAGGTTGGATCTAGTTTAACAGAAGTGTCAAATAAAACACTTCAAACAATAAAATCTTTGACCCATGCTTTAATTTGCATAGTTACTGGTCTATTTAGTAGCTAATAGCAAAGGTGTTAAAAGTTTGTTCACTTCACTGCATCATTTCCTAGAAGGTCTTTCTTCTACATGGAAGAGCTAAGGGGCTTTAATGTTCCAACCAATGCTCAGAATTAGAAGCAGAAATGCATGACTCATGTGATCCAAACCAGGGCAGAGTGAAAGTGCAGAAATATAAATTAAATAAAGTAGACTAAGAACAAAACACGGCTTCTAAGCTCACATTTTAGCACTAACAGTACTGACAGTGTGGATGGTGCATTGTAAGGACTCTCGGGTTCTGACTGGTGTAATCGGGTAAGCAAGGTGGGCCGAGAGTGTATTATAGGCTCCAGTCTAAAGGTCGTTTCCAGAACTGTTCCCTCAATTTGAGAGACATACCTTTATTCTAAAATATTCTGTGGTTTAAATTTTAATAGTATAGTTAATAAAGTCCCAAGGCCTTTTCACACCTGTGCAGGTTAATCGATTTACTAACACATGGAACAGACTAAATTAAGCTCAAGGTTTTCAGCATTCTTAAGGCTGCAGAAGAACTTTAATCCAAAGTGACTGTCTGAAATGCCCTTGACATTTTAAACAGATTTATTTATGTAATAAATGGTAAAAATTTTGAAGGTGTTTGTTTTACTTTGTTAGATCTGTTTAGAGGAGTTAAATCGAATTAATGCTTTAATGGCAACCTTTTAAATGTCATCATTGATAATGAAAAAGCAGGTCATGTCATTTTGCTGACTGACGTTTGACTGCTGATTTTTTTGTTTTTTTGCCTTTACTGTTTAAGGTGCTGTGATGTTTGTGCTGAAGGATTTTGTCCTTAAGCGAACAGTGCATTAGGTAAACAGGTAATCCAGAGCACCTAAAGTTTATGTTTTCTCTTATGTTTATGAGTAAGCCATTACTAAATAGGTTCTCCCATCGGACTTCATGCTGACAGCTTAAATAGTCTTTTGTTGATCAAAAACATTGAGTTATTCCACAATGGAGTTTAGTAAATCAAGAAGAGCTTTAATTATTTTTTTAACTTGGTGCTTATAGAATGGATCTAATGGTGTTATGACCATAGCAATTATAGGTGTCTGTTTTATTAAGTTAATGTGTCCTAATCTGCTATATTGGGTTTATTTATCCTGAAGGTCTGATTATTAGGTTGGATTCCAGGATTTTCCATTAAAATTTGGACTATTTTATATATTTTGTTCTGAAGCTATGGCAATTGTGTTCAGTTTGTTCACTGCTTTACAGTTAACAATCTGTTCATTAAAAAGAAAAAAAAAATGTAAAAGTGCATTACAGGGAAGTGGCTGTGTTACAGAGACACAGAGAGAAACCTGCTCATTAACTCCTAATTAAAGGAATTAAGAGCTAAGAGCTCTGGTAAACAGCGTCCATCTGAAAAACAACAGCAACTTATATCACGTTTATTAGTAATTAAGCCTTGTTAGAACACATACAGGGAAATAATAATGGGCCCAGAACTGACACCTGTAGAATATCATATGCCTAAAAAAAGACAATGCATGACAGGACAGGTCTTTTAACAGCTCTTCAGTAAAATAGAGTGCCAATGCTGCACTTAAATCAAAAAGAAAGATAAATTAGACCCATAAACAGCTTTAATAAGGTTTAATGAATTTTTAGTTATTTAACTGTGATGTGGCCTCACTGAAATTCACTGCTCAAGAAAATAAAGGGAACATTAAAATAACACATCCTAGATCTGAATGAATGAAATATTCTCATTGAATACTTTGTTCTGCACAAA